>JAGSMT010000419.1:0-82457 GCA_029286875.1 Lamproptera curius | reverse complement strand
TCCATTAGGGGTCCATTAGTCCAGCAGTGGACTGACACATGCTGATGATGATGAAGATGATGATGAATCATTATAATCCTACCAATTAAAAAATATCGCCTCAAAACAAACAAAATTTCCAATTTTTACCAATGTCCAGGGAATGTAGATTTTTCATTGACAACTTATTTATTTATTATTTATTTATTCTTCTTGCACAAATAGTACAAAGGCGGACTTAATGCCATTGGCATTTTCTCCCAGTCAACCTTGGGGTGGTGCAGAGATTAAAGGTGGGGAGGTGCATAAATTGATTGTGTACAGAAAAGTCACATGACTGTAGCAAATATACCATAGCATAAATATAATATGATAAGTAAAATACATAAATAAAATGGAAATACTATATACTTACACAAATATACATAGTCATAAGTTAATATAGATACATATATATATACAAAGTAATACATACATGTATGTATACAATAAGTTAAATACGAAAATACATAAATAATTGACGAATTTACTGTTCTGACGACAAGTTTTTTAGAAGAAACTCTTTGACTTTTCTTTTGAAAGTGATGAAACTTTTGGCCATCCTGATTTCGAAAGGTAGCGAATTCCACAGAAGAATGGACTGAATAAAGAAAGAGGAATGCATGAAGTCAGAACGGTGAATGGGGCATTGAAGGAGGCGATTGTGCGTCGAGCGAAGTTCTTTGTTGCTGACTTCACATAAATATTGAAAATATGGAGTTATATAAGACGGTGTTGTAGATGAATTAAGGAAAGAATAAAGAGTGGTTAGAGCTCTCAACGACTGACGTTGGCGAATAGGTAACCACAAAAGTTGAGAACGGTATATAGAAACATGGTCAAATTTACTGCAAATTAAAGACGAATCGAATGCAGTTGTTCAGAAGACGGTCAAGTTTGTTGAGTTGATCTGCATTCAGGTCAAAAGTAAACACGTCACCATAGTCGATTAGCGGGAAGATCAAGGTCTGTACAAGCATGGTTTTTGTCTGAGGAGGCAAAAAATGTTTTAAGCGGTACAAGCAGCATAGGACACCAGTGACTTTTTTTACTACACTAGCGATCTGTGCATTCCAACTCAGCGTTGAGTCAAAATGCAGGCCTAGATTTTTCACATCATGACTGAGTGGAATAGTACAATTATTGAACGTTATTGGAGGAAGGTGGTAACATCAAGTTTGCTCAAAGTGCGGGACTTCCAACCAAGATAAGCTTGACATTTGGAAGGATTTACAGCCAAACCGAAATTATCACACCACCTTTAACCTGAATTTAAGTCTTGGTTTAACATACGGATTGCTTCTGAAAGTTTGTCAGCACGTTGTTGAGCATATAATTGTAAGTCATCGGCGTAAAGATGATACGCACATTGAAGGTCGTAAAGGATAAAATTAATAAACAAAGAAAATAGGAGTGGAGAAAGTATTCCGCCTTGGGGACACCAGATACAAGTTTTAGCCAACGTGACGAGGATTCATCAACATTAACTGATTGCTGGCGCCCTTGAAGATACGGAGGAAAACCATTCTAGCACTTCATTCGAGACCATTAAATGGGAAGAATAGCGAGAAGGATGTCATGACTGACGGCATTAAAAGCGTTCTAAAATCTATTAGAACCAAAACAGTAACCATGGTTGATTCCATGCCCGCCTTTATGTCGCCAGTCACTTTTAATAGGGCTGTTGTTGGCTGTGACCGGGTCTGAAGCCTGATTGCATTGGACTTATCAGCTTGTTACTAAATATGAAGCAAGAAAGTTGTTTATTAACGCAAAACTCGAGCACCTTAGAAAGGAAAGCACCTTAGAAAGGAAAAAGTTATATATAAAATGACAAATTTTTGTCACCAAATCAAGTATTATTAATATTGTAACAACTTATGTTGTTTCATGCATTTAGATCGGTTTATATTTTTTAAAGTTTAATTGTATAGAGATTTTTTTTTTTTTATAGCATACGCAGGCAGACGAGCAGTCGGGCCACCTGATGGGAGAGTGGTCACCGACACCCATAGACATTAGCAATACCAGTGGTATCGCCAACGCGCTGCCTACCGTGAGACATAGGGTGTTAAGTCTCGTTTGCCAGTAAATACGCTGGCTACGGTGCCCTTCAAACCGGAACACAGCAGTGTTTTCACACTACTGCTTCGCGAAAATAGGCACCGCGTGGTACCCCAGACGGTCTCCTGTAAACGAGGGACCTACCAATCAAAATTACAAAAAATATTATAACGCAATCATATTCACGGTATAAATGAAATTCAAAAAAGGTCTTCGAGGAAATTTACTTTAACTTCAGGCTCTTTCTCTTACTGGAACTCAGTAAATTAACAGTATATAGAATATTTCCTTAACATACATAAAAAATAAAAATACTAATAAGAATGAAACGCAACGATTTCTTAAGAGCATGTTTTCAAAGACGAAAGAGAATTATTCGTACGGATGAAGAACTAACATAGACCTAAAATAATTTTAAAGAGAAAAGTTACAAAAATAAAGTAAAATAAATGCAAATTCTTTATTTGTTTTAAACTGTTCCAACTATTTACTTCTAATGTGTGAATTGCTTCTTTCTACAAAAATTAACCCTAAACCGGATTTAACATTTGTTTAATAAAACGTTTGTGTATGTATAATAATAACTTTTAACGCAAAATCGCAATGATTTTATGCTTTTAGAAAAAAAACTCAATATTTGCAATCCAGTCAATGTCAAATACCTTTATAGGTAGATATTTCCGGAAAACGCCCGATCAAGTTTACTCCTCGTTATTTTCGGAAATAGGGGGTCAGATAACGTGGCGTAGCTTGTTCTAATTTATGTTATGAAAATGGAACGGTTAATAATATCAACAATTTTAGTAAGAATGGTTTAAAGATAATTATTGCAAGGCAAGTTATATGCATGTAAGCACATGCATATAACTAACTTAGCTCAGAGGTCGTGGGTTCGAATCCTGCGGGGACACAACAAATTTTCATAGTTACTTCCTAGTTGGTTAGGGCAATTTGGGCTGTTGACCCAATTGTAGTTAGTAATTCAAGTTGGTAAGTAATTCAAGTAAGATGATCCATGCGTCGAATGGGCATGTAAAACCACCAACCCGCATTGGACTAGCGTGGTAGGATACGCTCCATAAACTCCCTTATGAAGAAGGGGAGGCCTCTGTCCAGCTGTGGACTTACATAGACTGATGATGATGGAGTTATATTGTATAATAATAGTACTAACTGAGGGCATCATTTACAAAAATATCACGGAGACGTGTAAATAGTTAACAGAAAGTTCATAATTAAAACACTTGAGAATAGGATGGGGAAAACCTGAAGTCCTAAAACTAACACCACAATCATAAAGTACACGTCTCGTTTTTCAAACACAAGTATATTATTTTATTTATCGTTGGATGAACGAGTAAAAGGGTAGGAGCTATCATAAATTGGCTAATTTTATCACACCGCAAACATTCCATTTAATGGCAATGATTATTTTATTAATTTTGCCAAATATGAAAAATATAAAAATAAAATATCATAGGACTAGTCTAGCTTTCTTATGTTTAGCTTGTTCACCAGCTAGGTTGATATCGTTGTTTCCTTTATTTTTGAAAGGAAAACTTTTACCACAAAGGTGTTCTTATATCCTCAGTTACCTATAAAGTTAGTTTATTTTAAATACCTTTAAAGAAGTGTAATCATCATATAGATTAATAAGTAAGTCATTCAGGATATTAACCTACTGGTAAGTAGAGTCCGTATTGAGCAAAGGCTTCTGATAGACCTCTGCATCCTGACAAAGTTAATTACAATTTTAAATTTGTAACTATTGCTCAAATTCAGAAATCATCATATGGATTAATAAGTAAGTCATTCAGGATATTAACCTACTGGTAAGTAGAGTCCGTATTGAGCAAAGGCTACTGATCGATCTCTGCATCCTGACAAAGTTTATCACAAATTTAAATTTGTAACTATTGCTCAAATTCAAAAACATTGGCAAAGACCACGGTTGTCTTGTAGATCCAGCGCCTGAGTCTAAAAGAAAATCAGCGTCTGCAAAAGTCTGTTCAATAATGCCTATTCAATCAATTTCTACCAGAAGGGGCTCTAGATTGGGTTGTACTGCATGCTTAATAACTTTAAAATATTGGTTAATATTTGTTTTTAGTTATTCTCACTAAAAACATAACAAAATCTATGAATTCTAGATTCACAATCATGTTTATATCGCTATGTTAACATAGTTATGACGTGAAACAAAGACCTAAGGAGTATTTTGTCTACTAAATAGGTCTTCTAAAATTTTTATGAATATTGCTATTAATTGAATCATAAAATTTGCTTGCATAATCTCATATCGGTTTATCTGGTTTTGAATCGATTTTTCATTGTTATTAACCAAACGTGGCAATCAGCGATTTTAACACAATTGTATTTCGATAATCCTGGCTTAATGAGTTTTTTAACGTCGTTATTTGCGGACGTTACTTAATTTACACAGACTACAGAGACATTATTTGCAATTACAATGATTAAAAAACGAATTATGAGAGCGTTGCGTGTGTGTTCATACTCGTAATTGTCATAGCGTTACGCATCTATAAACATTTTTTAAATACTTTTTAAAGTATTGACAATTTCTGAAAAACTCATTTTCGATCATGACAAAACTATATTTATATCTAAGGTTATATTCAGAGTTATTAATTGCCTGAAAAACATATTACATGTGAAATTTCATAAAGGTATTTCTAAAAAATCGATGTCTAAAGCATATATTTTGGAGGTAGATCTTTAAAAACTTTCATCCGTTTGTTATAACTTCTTGGCGACGATAAAAGATGTTTTCTCCCACTTGGTTTTATTGAATTAATTAGATCATTGAAATTCTTTATCCATCATTATTTCTAGACAATTATGTTATTACTACTATTAGAAATCCCTGTAATTGAAATCGTTTGCACTGTTAAGTTACCTTTAATATTATCTATGTCTATTAAGTCACTTATGGTAGTAAAAAATATATCCAAAAATAGGCCCCTTTGTCTCTCATTGCATGCAATTATTATAATTTTTTGCTTAGCCTTCTATATAAATTATCGATTAAACGTATATTGAAAAGTGTTAAACGTCGGAATTAAAAAACAATAAAAGCGATAAAACCGCAAACTTGATAACCCAAAAATTGATTAAAAACCAACATATCTAAAATGACGAAAAGAATTTAGTTAACTAAGCTTTTTTATTACTTTAGATGGGAGGAGAACATTTCTGTTATAAAAATTTAATATATTGGAAGCCAAGGATTTCCTAAATTATCACAAACTGTACGAGATGTGTAAAGTTAATTTATCTTTGCACCTTTGAATTTAAATAATTAGGGCAAATTAAGCAAGCGAGACTTTGATAATATCAGTTTGAAGACATTATTACTCACGCTGTATATTAAATCTTGATAAAACATCAAACTTATATTAATTTACATTTAAAACCCATTTCTTTTTATTGTAAGACACACTGGCAGAGCAATTAAGTGCAATAGTGTAAGCATTTATCTTCTTGTAAATGTAGTCTATATTTTTAGTAAGAAACATTTAACTTTGTATCGAAACATTATTAGCTCACAAAAGTCTTAACAACCGACATACTATTATGACATGAAGAAATAATATACTATTTAACTTTAATTAACTTGGAAACTAGTGGTATTGAATAAGTGCTTTCAAAATTAAAGATATATTAAAAAATCTCGTATTTATAAGGTTTAATACATATTTAAACATTAAAACATGTAATGTTATCCCCAAAACCTCACCTTTCACTGTAAACAACTCGGAACATTTCTTTTTTTTCGACTTCATGAAAGTCTTTTTCAAGGGTCTTTTTACCAAAAATTTATTATTATTCAAATAACCATTTTTTATATCGAGTTAGGACTGTTTACAGTAATACAGTTTTAGAGACTAAAATTATAATTTATTTGTATACGTCACAATGAAGTGTACGAAGAATGGGAATTATTCTTGGCACTTTTTCAAATAGCTATGGCAATTCCCATGAATAATTCAGTTTCAGAGTTGGCTGTGGTCGTGAATTTTGGATGCTTAAGAGACGTTTACGGAAGTACAAAAGAAAATGTATTTATTTTAAATTTATGACGTAACTAAATTTCTTTGTCCCAGATTTAGTAAGTATTAATCATACTATTCTTATAGTTAGCAGGTTTGTTAGTGTTTAACATCCAAGAGCTTTAAAATAGAATTAAATGGTAATTAATACAACTTTAAAAATTTAAAGCATATTTATAGCTATCGCTTATAACATAACTTAAAAGACTGTCAGACAGCCAAAATCAACAAGATTTGTTAAACAACCGTCAAATCTTTACAGGTTTTGCTACTTAATAAATGTTTCTTTTAATACGTGACAATTTCATAAATTTTTACAAAATTTGTGTAAAAGAAATTGTTTATAAACATGTACAACCTTTATTACCTTACCCTTCTTACTTTTAAATTTTGAAATGTCTGGAGTACAACTTTATGCAATTTCCTGTCGACTGCACATATTTCAACGACGAAATGAAAGAATAACGTTAATAACGGAAAAGGGAAGGAATATCAGTCAATTAAATCAATTTGTTTGTTACGAATCAGTAGTTTGAAAAAAAAAAACAAGTCATATACTAATAATATTGGTACAAATAGGGTTTTGATCGAAGCACAGGATAATCTAATTACTAAATTCGAGTTTTACATATGTTTCATTTTATAAAACTGACTTATGTCAAGAAATAATATTATTTATCTTTTGGACTTCAAATACAGTATAAGTATTATTTAAATATTAAAACAAATCTGAATAATATTTATGAAATGTTTTTTAAAATAAATCTCGATGTTGCAATTCGTCTATAATGAAACGTAATGTTGAGAAAAATAAATGGAGGACTTTTTTTCAAAAAATATATTCTAATAACATTGTACTGTTCGAATTTGAGTACAATTCATTGACTTAATGGCTTGAAGAATCTTGGTGTATGCCTGTCAAAGTAAATTCTCAAATGATGAATAATCGCATACCATTACCTATATAACGTTTAAGAAATTTTAAGATCTTGTTCTTTGTAGCAATTTATTTAAGTTGCAAAATGATTGTGCTCTTGGCTTAGCTAAGTCCGCCATTTAAAAGACAGCATCGGTGGATTAGACCGTTTCCTATCTACATTTACATGAAACGTTTTACGGATGTTTAACGAAACAAAGACAAAGGGGATCTTCGACCTCGCTCATTGCACAATAAGCATTGTATTACTAAATCAACATTGGTAATGAAAGTACTAATGACTCTCTAGAACACAACTATGTCATTGATTAAACAGGAGTATGTTCGTATATTAGATTAAGACTGCCTCCAGTAACCTAGTGGTATGAGCCTTAGAAAGTGGTGTGCCAGTTGAAACCGAGGTCATGGGTTCGAATCCTGCGAGGACTCAAGCAAATTTTCATTGTTGTTTCCTAGTTGGATAGGGCAATTTCGACGATATCTCAAATGTTTCAAAAGTAAGATGATCACATGCGTCGTATGGGCATTGTAAAGTCAAGTCCACACCAGAGCACGATTGGACCAGCGTGGTGGGATAGCGTCAAAACCCTTAATGGAGATGGTGTATTAGGACGCCTATATGTCATAGTGTGGACTATCACACAGGCTGATGATAATAAAAGAACGTATTAAATATAAAAACCTTAAGTAGAATTAGTTATGATGTGAGAACACAAAAACGTATAAATTCCGTATATTTTTTAAAGGTTATAGATACTGCTTAATGGTTTAAATTCATAAATGTTTAACAATCTGAAAATCATTACACTTACGCTTTATTTGTCAAAAGCTTATCAACTAGTTCGGAAAAGCCTGGGAAAAACAGCGAAAGATAAAGCAACGCTATTTTGTCTATTCGTCATAACTAATGATATATTTTCAATTTTCTCACCGTGCAATAATAAGTGGTAAACATTTATATTGTTCAAAATCAAATTTTAAAGTTTCCATGACCAGATTAATGTTATCGATTTAAAAATTACCTATTCTTGTAAAACCTTTAAAATCTTAAATTTTAATGTTAGATAACTTTTTAATTATTAATATATTAATGCTCTAAAACTTATTGGTATTTTTATAGAATAATGTTTATTGTCTAAAATTTATTAATATTATATAGTGTCACATTCGTCTATTTGCTAAAGCAGCGAAATTTCGTTTTCCCATTCGATATGCATCACAAAATGTTAGAGATTATATTTATTTCCAGTAACCATATTTCTCATTTTAAATGGTGTCCAAATATATTAGGAGTGTTTCTGAACACCTCCGTGGAAAATCGATACTTATGCATTATCAACTTTTTAAAATTACATAAGCAAGAAGCCAAAACAAAACATTTTACTAAACTGTGCTGAACATTCAATTGGTTATATTTATAATTCATTAATTTGTCATATTAAATGTATGAAATAGAGACCAATTTATCTTCTGATACTAATCTTGTCGAGGAAACTTGCTTTGACATTTCACGAAATCGAATGTCTCTAAAGCCAATGGAGCACGACCCTAATAGACTTGTCCTAGTTTGATTTTAAACTTAAATTAGCATTGAAATCGTAAATTTGCCGCAACTAATGGTATTTTTAAGCAGAACTATGGACGCAATTTTCTACATCTTTAATTTATTAATCATATTTCCATGTCATACAAAAATTAAAAACTTAATCTGCTTATTTGAGACTAGGCATGGTTGTACTGTTTAAATTTGGATGATAAAGCTATAAACTCAATGATCCGAAGGTATGACGAAGTCATAGATCGGTCATCAATATGTCATAGCCTAATGGCATCATGACATATCTCAGTTTTTTCGTGTCATTTCAGTTATTGAATGCCGAGCAAGCCTTGATGATTAATTGAAAACGGCAAAAAAAAAAACTAGGATTTATCACGGTACCCCTTCGGCAACGAAATATGAATAATATAATGTTTGATTTTCATTTATGTTCGTCAAAACGGAAGGTTCGTCAGTTTAACCTTTGTTTAGCAGTTGTTCTGTGTAAAAATTGTTATTCGGGTAAATTTGGAAAAGATGCTACTTCGTTGTAATATAGATAATTTGGAATAAAATGGTCAGAATGTTTATGCGTTTAGGCCGAAATTTAAATTGCGCCAATTGTAAGAAGCTTTTGGAGAAAATATAATCCGATTAACTTATTTAGAAATAAACAAAAGACTGAGTCTAGTATTATTTTTAAGGCCTTGTTGCTCATACAATTTGGCTTAGATGCTGACCAGATTGAAGACTTGATAATGTCTTTGACCTCGTCTGCGGTCACTAGTTTTAAAACGTCCCCCTCTGGTGACAGTGAAGCGCTACGTGCGACTTTAAAATCCATCGACATGCGCGAGATGTCCGGCTTTATTATTTTTTTTGTTTCTCGGCTTTGGGATTTTTTAAACATCGACGGCTACTTAGGTAAGAGCAAAGGCAACGTGGGGTCGCTTTTACCTCACTAAACAGTACGGGTCAGATGCTAAGAGCTTTTAAATTGTGCCAGTTCTCAGGTGGATTACTACGCGCTCTTTAATATTAAAATACACACTTTTAACGTGCCCGGTTGCTGGGGGATATTAAGAAAGAATAAGTGAGAGGAGAAATATTGGTGTTGCCGGGTAAATAAATGGGAACATCTAATAAACAAAAAAAGTTCAGTTGTTTGGTCGTGTGTGAAAATTACATTTGATGTCATCACAACTATTGAAATAAATATTTTTTAATTCAAATATACTATCATATATCCATAAAGATCACAAGAAATTATTTGCTACTGGCTTAAACAGAATTTTAATAACTTTGAACATTATAGTAGGTTTGATTTAAAATCACATGCAACGTCAAGAATTTTATGTGAAAGGTATAACGTCGAGCGGACATTGGATTCAATCGCTAGAAATCGTGATATATATTGAGTGTGAGTTTACTATCCGGAGGATGTGGGTTAGAATAGATTGGATAAATGTGTTATCGTGGTTCCTGAGTTTTTTAGTAATGGGTAGAATAAGAAGTTTCATAAAACTGAAAAGCGCCATCGGTCAAATAAGCGTGTAAAAAGAAGGATCATCTAGATAAGGTATTGTCCAAAACCTCGTAGAAAGGGGCTTTTTTACAAATAAAAAATGTTTCATCAATACAAATTAAATAACTCGAGTGACTCCTTTGTAACATGAAGTTAAACGTTTTTAGATGATTACATTAGTCGATTTTTATAACAAAACATTTAGATTTTTATTTTTGTCTATATGTCTGTCTTTTGGTATGTCTGGCTAATCTCCGGAATGACTGGGCTAATTTTGACGAGAATTACGCTGAAAGCTGCTAATAGAACTAGCATAGTACATGGTACTTTTTATAAGAAAATAAAATATACACACGTCGCGGGATACGGCTAGTATTAAATAAGTACTTCTAAGAATATACAGACATATGATTTTTATATCAATTTGCATAATATAGAAACATTTATTAGACAACGAAAATCTCATATTCCATTAAATCTTCTCCCGAATTTATTGAAACTCAATTTACTTTAGAGAGAACTTAAAGAAGAATAAATACTTAATTTGAAGCGGTAGTACGTGTTTCATAAGTAAAGATACCATAATTACATTTTTAGCATTTCTTACGGCATGTACTTCTTGAAATATTAGGCCGATACAAATATAAACGAAAATTACTTAGTGAAATTAAAATCACCGACTAAAAATAAAAACACAATTTTCTACTAAATGTAATGTGTTCGTCTCAAAATTATCTACATCAAAAGCCATATGTTCCACATTCAAAGAACGCACAAAAACGATACTTTATCAAAACGCGAGTCTACGATAAAGTAAAGTAAAATCAAGATAACTCCACACTGACACCAACCATTTCAATAGTAAAATACAGTGAGGCATTTTTAGAACCAATCAATCTTAAATCAATTATGTCAGTAATCAAGCGTACGGATTTTTTGACTTTAAAATATACAGTAGATAAATAACGTCGGCTGCTGACGTCCTTGGCATCCTTTATCTCGTCTCCTTTGTCACATTTACCTATGTAACTATCATAATTTATATCTCCTAAGATTTTCATATAACTATATGTTATAGATTTTAGTTTATTATGCATAAAAACCAATTAAAAAGTAGTGCATAATTTAGATTATTTTTTGCAGCAAATTTGAAGAGAATATGTAATGATATTTGAAATATTTTAACAAATTTCTGTGCTATGCTAGAACAAGAGAATAGAAGGACAAATCTTTTTGAATTGCATCAATAGAGATCGTGTTCAAATCTAATAACGCTGCTGACACTAATAAATTGGTTAACTTTATAATTGCAGCACAGGTTAATTTGCGGAAAACTTAATGAAGAAAATAAGATTAAGTTAAAATATTTGAATGAGCTGTAGAAGATTGACAAGTGAAGATGAAGTTTTTGTAGCCTTGACTATGATAATCACAAGGTATTAAAATATTGTAGACTATAGTTTTATTAAACTAAGGTAGGCATTGAGTCAATAGAGTAATAATATCTTTTATTAATATTTTTTCATAATTTATAAAATTGAATTTATGATATCTTCCTTAACAACAAAAAGAAAGCATCTCTGCGCAGTCAAACCGGAATGCTTTCTAGTTTTCTGATGTTCAATCGCGTTAATAATCACGGCAGACGACATTCAATTTAAACTTGAAATGTTGTGGCGGATGTAACTTGGATTATATTGTATTATCGCATATAGTAAAATATTTATCAGAACTTAATTAAAATAGTGATTATTGATGTTCAACAATATATAAATTCAAATGGTTTTAGGGATTAAGCTTAAATACTCAATGTTGGATATAACTTATTTATATTAGAGTGTTATCCAAGAGTCAGAATACTATTTCTAAAGCAGGTACTTAGATAAAAAAAGTTTTGATATTGAGGCTGATCCAGATCGTGTATAAAAGATGGGTCTGAGATAGGAAATTGTTGGTGCGTAAGCGGCGGTGCTCCGAACTAGTTCGTTTGGATGTTGCGAAGCCGAGTCGAAATATCGGATGGATGCTTGTACTGTTGAATGGTTGGCAATTTCAGATCCAGGTGCAGGTCAATGTTGCGCAGGTAATACGGCGCACCAGTGGCCCTGCGCATGAATCTGTTTTGCAGGACTTGAAGCTTTTCAATGTGTGTTCGTTTTGCATGTGCAAAGACGGGAATGGCGTATGTTAAAATAGGACGTATGACTTGTATAGCAACACCTTATTGCGCAGAGATAACTTGCTTTTTGGATTGATTAATGGGAAGAATCGACCTAAGACGTAGGCCGATCTGTTTTGACCCGCGTAATGTGCGGGCCAGAATAGTTAGGATTTATCTAAGATTACCCCGAGGTATTTGGTCTGTTTGACCCAAGGGATAGGGCAATCTAGGAGTCGGACATTGGAAGCAAGGCACGGCCTTCGTCGCGTGAACAGAATGGCCGCGCTTTTGGAAGGATTGATTTCTATTCTCTATTTCCGGAACCATGACCCTAGGATATAGATTGGAGTCTTTGAATAATAAGAAAAGGGCATCTACTGGTTGAATATATGCAGGTATCATCTGCGAATAAGGCGGTGTCTACAAGACGGTGCTGTGGCATTAGTGTATAAAGTGAACAGGACTGGGCCTAATACGGAGCCTTGGGGTACGCTGGTATGGACCGATCGAGGTAGTGATTCAGTTCCCTCTACGCGGTATCGGAACGTTCGATTCCTGAGGAAGTCTCGTATGAAGAGTACGAGACGGTCGGCACGCCGAGCTTATATCATCATCATCATCATCATCAGCCTGTTTTTAGTCCACTGCTGGACATGGCCTCCCTATCCATTAGGGGTTTGGACCGTATCCCACCACGCAGATCCAATGCGGGTTGGTGGGTGGACCGACTTTTACATGCCCATCCGACGCATGGATCATCTTACTTTTCAGACAATTGGGTGATCGGCCCAAATTGCCTAACCAACTAGGAAACAACAATGAAAATTTGTTGCGTCCCGCAGGATTCTACCCACGACCTCCGGTTTCTAAAGCAAACGCCCATACCACTAGGCTACGGAGGCAGTTTACGGAGCTTATATAACTGTATATAAGCCCTTCGTGCCGTTCTTTATCGAACGCCTTCGCCACGTTGAGGAAAAGCGCTCCCGTGTGATGGCCTCGTATTAAGCTGACTTTAATTTTCTCCGTGATGCGGTGAATTTGGTTTGTGCTAGAGTGCTTGTAGTGCTTCGGTGGGAGTTGTAGTGCTAGGGGAGGCCTATGTCCAGCAGTGGACTATCACAGGCTGATGATGAGAGTGCTTGGCTTAAAAGCCGAATTGAATGGGGGTAGGGAGCCCTTTAGATGTCATAAATTCTAATAAGCCGGCTAGGACAAGACGTTCATATATTTTTCCTAAACCCTTGAGGAGGCTAATGGGACGATAGGAACTGGGAAGTGCAGGTGGTTTGCACGGTTTGAGGAACCCTATAACTTCAGCATCCTTCCAAGTGTTTGGGAAAATACCCTTGAAAGAGCTGCGTTATAAATTAGGAGTAAGAGGTTAATTAAATGTTCCTGTAAGATTTTAATGACGCGGTTGCTTATGCTGTCGGTGCCCAGGGCTTTCGAGGTTTGAGATTTTGATAATCGACTTGACTTGGCTTTCGGTTACCAGTGAAGTTAAATCGCGAGGAGGAAGTTGGGTCAATCCATCAACCTCGCTCTCAACTTTTGGCGGTGAGCGGCGTCGATCGGTTGATGTGCGTAGGCCTCGAGGCTGTCGGCTTAATTCGGCCTTTTTCTTCATCGAGAAACGCTAAAAAGGAGCCAGGAAGGAGGATGGGATGGGCGAACGGTGGGGTTCCAATCCCCCCAGACTTTTAGGAAGGCCAAAGGCCTGATGGGAGGGTGCAAATTGCGATCTGTATCCCACCATCATTCCTAATTCAACCCGCGTCTTGGACGATGTTCGGGGGCGGGCTTCTTCGGATCCTTTGGCTGGATCCAATTGGCACGAATCAGCCTCTTGCGTCCAAGAGGTCCTGTTTTCGTTTTGCAAGGCCCAGCGGGGGTTTTCCTCCACCAACATGCTTCGAAAACCAGAACGGAACTCTCCTCGTGTGTTATAAGTGTTGTGCACTGTGATAGTGTTGGTAGGTTGGTGGTGTGTTTATCGACTCGTCCTAGGAGACATCTGGCTGTTTGGGGCAGGTGAGCCATTTCAATGTTTTTGTATAAAGAGACGTTTGATATTGTCATTATTTTTTACGGATTTCTAAAACTAATTATTTCTTTTATTTCGTATTATACATATCTATTCTCGCGATTATACAAAACCGAAGAACAACATAAATACTTTTTGTCAAACCAACTAAAATAAGAAATCGAAAGATATGTCAATTTTTTTAAATAAAAACGACGTTAGAAAAACATACAGAGATACAGACATATACCAACAGTTTCCCCGTGATCATGGATGCTGAAAAGTCCAAACGTCGGGAATAAATATATTTGTTAGGAAAAATCCTAAATAAGTGGTTTGATATTTCTAAAACTAGTTTTCAGATCCTCCCAACCAATTTTGTGGGAATTTTTTGATAATTGACTTAACATGATCAAATTTTAAAAAAATGTTATCATAAAGAAATTAAATTTATTTAGTCGCTTACAAGGTTTATATAATTAACATATTTATTTATATTAGAAGAAAATTAAATAATCGTTACGTAGTTAATAATTAATGAATTAATTTAATTAATAAAATTATTTATAAATTAGGTGCCAGGAAAGGATAAAGTTCAGAGATGATAATAACCAAAACATTTTTTTTGAGCAGGCATAATATCTGTTTTTAATTAAAATTTTCCTTATAATTAAATACTGATAGTCGCACGGTAAATTTTATTAAAATTTTGTCATAATTAAAATAATTAAAAAAATTCTGACGGACATCCCTTTCAATAAAATCATAAATACTAATATAAGCATAAACTTGTTCTTGCAACAACATCCTTGAAGAACAATGAAATCTTTTATAAACAATTATCGCTTTTAAAACAAAACCACAGAAAACGTTCGCTTTTGTCTAGTAATAAATTTAAGAAATTGTTGGGAACGGTTGTGGGGTCTAAGCATATTAGCAGACTACATTGATAACACACCCAGGTAATGAATTGTTTGTTCCAGGCTGTTTCAATGTAGAAAAATATATTTTAAAAAGAAAAAAAGGTTGTTTTGGTCAGAGTCTTCCATTTTCAACCAGTGGTAGTTTATTTGACCATCAATAAAAATTTTATAATTTTTATATTGAAAAAATATTTGACTTTTACTTTAACAAAAAAAACATACCTGATTTGATATCTTCTGCTTTTGGGAGGTCGGTCAAAATACAGTTTACTACTAGCAATTCCAAAACAAAGTTTAAAATCTGATTTAATACGGGAGTTTGAAACGAAAGCAAATAATTAAATTTCGGTCTTAAATCTTTCGAGTAAAATTAAAATCTTCTTCCTTGTTCACGTGAAAATTTTTTTCTTTGTTTAGTTAGCGGGGTTTGAATAGTAAAGCTTTAATGTTTCAAACTTAACGGATACTTAAATTTAGATTCTTCTCTTTTAATTAGACACGTTTGTAACTCATAAAAGGAAAACAAAAGAAGCATAACATCTAATTACTATTTTTAAAATTTGCGAATATTATTGAATAAAGGACGTTTTAGGATTTTTCGTTTAATTTTTTTTTAATTTCCGTTGTTATCCCGTTAAATATGTTATAAATGCTGTAACAAGTTACGGAGGTGACAGGTTTCTATGGTTGTCAGGGACGTAACAGTTTAAATATAAATAAAATATTAACTTTCAAGTAAATAGGTGTTTTTGTTAAAGTTTTTTAGAACCGTTGAGCGTTTTTAATATTCAAAACTTATTGATAAATTCGTATTGGATGATTTATTAATTGTTTAAATAAATATAACGAACCCTTAAAATAAACCCATTATTTTTCTTCTATCCCATCATCACACAAATCTCCAAGATTTACCCAAGCTACCGATCCACCAAGCTCGTCACTTTTTTCACTTATTTAAAAAATGAAAAAAAAGGTTTGAAATACAAAATAAAATTTAATACATTAAATACATTATAAATACATATATTTAAAAAAAAATTTTTAGAAAAATATATTGAAATATTCATTATTTCCAATACATTGAGTTATTTTTGAATATTCTTTTACGTTTTAAATAAATTTAAAAACTGGACGTCATTTTCCAAATCCGACATTTTATAATTCTATTGTTTTTTATCGTTGGGTTTCTTTTATATTTATTTAGTTATAATATATGATTGTATAAAACGACTCAGAGGACTTAATTGCTTTAAAATACTTAAAAATTAACAATTAAACATACCTATATCCCATTTTTACCTTTTTTGAAATGTTTTCTACAAATTTTTTTTTAAACGGGTCGGTTTAAGTCTAAAGACTTGTCTATTTCTAATACAATAAGGATAATGACTTGTGTTAACAATATAATAATGTTGATAGTAAATTTAAATTAAAGTTTATCCCTAAAAAATTTCTTAAACCAAAAACCAATTTTCTTTATATTTTAGGAAAGGGGGAGTTTATGGAAATTTTTATTTCCCTTTTGGAACGTAAATTTTTTCCCCAATTTTTATAATAAATTTTACTTTTTAAAGGAAAAAAATTTAAAAGGCCCCCAGCCCAAAAGAAAAAGTTTGCTTAATAACAAGTTTTTTTGTTATTTTTCAAAGAAAAATTTTTGTGGGGCGGTTTCCAATTTACTTAAAATTTTTTCCCCTTTCTTTGTGTTAAATCCCCCTTTAAACCCTTTTTGTATAATTTTTATTTTCCTGTTCATTGTTTTTCCCCAAAAAAAATAAAATTTTTTATTTAATTTAAAAGTTTAATTTCCTTTGCCCCCTTTTTGGGGAAACTCCTTTTCGTTAAAGGTTTTTTTTAAATTTTTATTAATTCAAAGGAAAAAAATTTTTTTCCATCCTTAAAACAGAAAAATTTGTATTAATTGGTTTCTAAACCCAAACCCCTTTAAATCTTTCTAACCCAAACTTTTTTTTCTTTTTTGGTGGTAAAATTTTGATTTTGTCTTTAATAATTTTGGATTAACGTTTTTCGACCCCAACGTTTTTTTTTTTTTAATTAAAAATAATCATTTTAAATGGAAAAAAAGGAAAAACTAACCCCTAAAGGTTAAAAAACCTTTTACCTTCCCTGTGGGTTTTATTTTTTAGTATGGGAAATTGCGGTTTTTTTCGCTTTTAAATTACCCAAGGAAAAATTTTTTCCCAAAAAGGGTTTTTTCTCTAAAAAATTTTGAAGAATTTAAAAAGCCAATTTTCCCCCTCTTCCCTTTCTTAAAACCTCCTTTTATAGTTTTAAAGAAATGGGGTAAAAAGGAAATTGTTTGAAAGCAAAATAAATTAAAGCCCAAAAAATTTTATTTTTTAAAGTTAAACAAAAGAACTGGGGCCCAACCACGAAAAAACCAAAGAAATTTTTTTCCTTGGGTAAAATATTAATTTCAAGTTTTAAAAAATTTCAAAAACTTGTTGATAAAAATTCTTTACCCATCAAACTTTACTGATGATTTCCCTTTACGTTTGTGTTTTTAAATACGAAACTTTTAAAATATGAATTTTCTTAATACATTTCCCGTTTAAAAATAATATTTATTAAGCCAAAATAAATCAAAAAAGTCTGAATAGGCCAATCTTTAGAACAAACCATGGATTTTAATTATGACACTAATTTTTAAAACAAGTAAAATTATTTGATTTAAATTTATTTTTCTACCTCTAAAGTAAATAGTTTAGCGTTTTCAACAAATTTACCCACAATACTTTTTTTTAAAATCCCAATAATGTAATTATAAAGCGTATCATCGGTAATCTTTAATTTAACATTTCAAGTATTGCTTTCACACATATTTTTTTTCTTTAGAAATAAGACAAATGTATAAAAATTTAATAAAAAAAGAATTTCCCCTTGTAAAAAAATTTTTAAAATCTAACTTTCTAGAATTGGGTTTATTTATGAGGTTCTGTAAGAAGTAAAAAGCAATTAAAATTAATGTTTTTTTAAATTTTGTTTTTTTTACCTTTATCTCACTCCATTTAATTAAATATTTTTTATTTCCTTCTGGGAATTACCGTATTCGTTTCTTTTACAAAAAATTTTCCCAAAATTAATGAATAAAATAATTAAAACAAAAAAATTAAAGTTTTACATTATAAATTTTTTTCTCTTAAAAGCATTTAGTTAGGTAATTTTTCCTAAAATAGTTTAAATTTAATTAAGAGAAAAAATTTGTTTTAAACAAATGTCTTTTTAATCATAAACTTTAGGGAGTTCAAAAAGTTTTTTTTAAAAAACCAAAGAAATAATTAATTTTTTTTAACTTTTCGAACAAGCAAATAAATGTTACTATTCCAAAAATTTAAATGAAATGCAAGCTTTTAAACAAAAAATTAGTTTAAAAATTAAAATAAACCACTTTTAACCAATATTATTTGAATTAATAATATGATGTTATAAAGTAAAATTTGGTTGCCAAGAAACTAAGGAAGATGGTCTTTAAATAATTCTTGAAGTTCTTAACATTTTATGGAACAATTTCAATTTTTCTTTTTTTTTCTTTAAAGCAAATAATCATGCTTTTTCGTTTATAAAGAAATTTACCTTATTTTTAGTGGACCAAGATACTTAAGTAAAATAAACCCTTGGTGAATGGCCATTTTGTTATCCTTCTTTCACCCTTTTTTGGTTTTTTTTTCTTTTTCGGATTAATTTGGGAAAAAGGAATATTTTCTTTACATTTTTTATTATATTAAAATTTTAATATTCAACTGGAAAATAGTTAAAGATAACCCAAGTTATTACAAACGTTTAAATCGATTCTGGAAATTTATTATTGTTTTTATTATACTTATCTGTTGTTCAAAAATTTTCAAATTTAAAAGGTTTAGTTTTTATTTCCTTAACAAACCAAAAAATTTAATATCTAGGCACAAAAAAGCACCCCATAAAATTGTTGTATCGTTTATTCTATTTTTTTATTTGTTAATGAAAATTCACCGGGATTAAGGTTATTCTTTCAAGCAACCATACTTCCAACATTTCTTGAAACATTTCCCTATTTTTTCAACCCCTAAAATTACTTTCCATTTTGAAAAATTTAACCCTTTATAACAAATATTAAAAATAAAAAACAATTTTTTATTTTAAAGAAAAATGTTAATTTTTTTTTCCCCCGTGTTTGTTGTTTTTTTTAATATTTAAAAAAAGTTTTTGGTTTAATCCCTTAAAGAAAGGTTTCGGAAAATTACAAAACTTTTTTGAAAAAAATTTAAAATTTAATTTTTTAAACCGTAGTTAAAAAATTTAAAAATTTATTTTTTATTATTATAATTTCCTTTTCCCCAAGAATAAGAAATATTGCGAAAAGTCACTTATAATTTTTAATACACCCAATTTGGTAAAACAAAACAACGGATAAAAATTTTTAAAAACCCTTTTTCTAAATTTTTTTGTTTTAACTTGAAATTTAAAGGGCTTCGAAAAGCTTTACTTTTCAGTTTATTTAACACAGCTTTGAATTTCTGAATATAGAAAACAATTGAAAAACCCTGAAAATTTCCCAGGATTGGTAATATTACATTAAAACAATTAAATAAAATAATTAAAAAATGCAATAGAAAAACTTGAAAGTTTATTCCCCTTTGTTTGCCAAAAATAAAGGGGAAATTGTGAAATTTTTCGGGTGTTACCCTTACAGTTCTAAAAACCATATTTTATTTTTTCAAATATGAAACATTTTTATTTAAATTGTTATAAAAGTTAAAGGTTTTGTTTAAAATATATAATTCAATTCTTTAAAGAATAAAAAATATTAAAAAATAAGTGAAAATAATTTCCTTTAGCGATTTTAAAAATTGTATTCATTAAATTTTTTTTTAAAATAATCTTTTATTTTAAGTAACTAAAGTTTAATTGCTTTCCTTTATTTAACGATTAATCTATTTCTTTTAACTGTTTTAATTCATTTTTAAATTCGAAAAACTAAAAATTCAAGGTGATAATTTTATATTAAAGGAAAATAAAAGGGAAAAATTGATCAGAATATAAACTGACTTTTTCTTTAAACGAGGTTATTTCCTAGGGGTATTTTGGATTTTAAAAATTTTATTCAAAAGAAAATTTTAAAAATGTTAAAAGGGTGTTTAAAATATTTTTCTAAAAATTTAAATAGAAAATTAGGTTTTTTTTTAAGATAGATGAATTTGTGAAAGACCTCCGGTGTTTAAAAGAAAATTTTTAACGATAATAATTTTATTAAAGATACCTTGGTTGACGCCCTTTTGTCACAATTGCTTTTTAACTCTTTTCCCTTCCCTTTTAGGTCGGGTTTAAAAAATTGGGTTGAAATTTTAAAAGATTTTTAAAACCGATAAGTTTAACGGAAAATAATTCTTCGGAGGTATCATTTGAAGATTTTAGTGCCCCTTTTTTAAAAAACATTCTTTTTCAAAATCAGGGAGGTGGAAATTAGGTTTTGACTTTAAATAAAAAATTTTTTTAATTTTGTCATTTGCCTTTAAAATTTTTTTTAAAGAAGATTTCGTAATAATATTAAAAATTGTTGGCCCCAATGCCAAAGTTGTTTAATTCCCTTTTTATAACGGGGACCTAAAAAATAAAGAATAGTAAAAATATTTGCTAAATTTAAAATTTTAAATTTCCTCTTTTTCTTTTTCATGGAAAAATTGTTTTGCTACTAAATATTTCATTTTTCTTCGGTATATAACCCCCATTTCCGTAATAAATAAATTTTTTGGCTTTCCTCAAACAGTTTTTAAAGTGTTTTTTAAGAATTTGGTATATGAAATATTTGCTTTTTATTATAAAATTAATCTTATTTCATTCAATTGAACCAAAATATAAACTTTTATTTTGGTAAAATAAAAAAAGCTTCAATAAAAAAAGAAATTTCAATTTTTAAAATAGTTATTATTATTTTTTTTTTAGATAATTTCAGCATATGTTTTAAAAAGATATAAGAAAATCGAAAATTTTTTCGGAATTAGGTTTCCAAAAATTAAAAACTTAATTAATTATTTAAAAAGAATAACAAAAAAATAAAAATATTAATTTGTGTAAATAGTGTTTAAAATCCCTTTAAAGGTTTTTGGCAATTTAACTTTAGAAAAGTTATTTTAGTGGTTTGGATTTTCAAATTTTTACTCCCAATTGCATAAATACTTAATTAAAAAAACTATTGATTACACAAAAATTTTATTACTTGCAAAGATTGATTTGGAGAAAAGAAAAATTTATTACACTCAAAAAAGGCAAAAATCAATTTACTTGTTTGGCCATCGGATGTTTGGTGTTAGGGTTAAAAACCCCCAACCAAATGCCACATTCAAATTTTTCTTTTCCCGGGCGGTGGATAATTTAACGTCCTACCCCGGTTTAAAAAACCTTTTTTTGGCACCAGATGCGAAAATATCAAATTTTTCTTGGTTTTCCCCTTTTGCATTGGACGAATAACTTTAGACTTTTAGGGTTAAAAGTGGACTTAATATAACATAATTCATTTGGTTTCCCTTTTGTTTGGCCCAATTTAACTAATTTTGTTAAAAATGAACCTTTAATCCTTGTTATTCCATTTCTTTCCCGTTTTTCTGACTTAGATTTTTGAAAAATACTATAAATTAGGAAAAAAAGAAAATTCACCTATAAAATTACTTTTTTATTTTAATAAACAGATAAAATGAAGGTTTCCCGGGAGAAAATCACAAAACAATATTTAATGTCCGTAAAAGCTTCAAAACCATTAAAGCTCCACTGGAATGGGACACCCACTGACCATCTACAAGTTAAAGAAAACCAACTAAACGAAACAAACTATTTTAGATGAAATGGCATTAGAAACGGTATTAAAATTATTTTCATCCGCTTAATTTCTAACAGACTTTTTTTTGAAACGTAGTACCATTTACCAATGTACATTTTCTGCTTGGGTTATTTAAAACTATCTATATTTTCTTAATAAAAAAAAGAAAAATTATCTTTGTATTTAAACTCAATATAAATTAAATACAGGTGGGCTGTAAAGAGATAAAAATGAGATGATCAATAAGCAAAAATTGTTTAACAAAATGTTAAACCTTAAAATCAAATTAAAATAAAGTTAAATAAATAGGGCGGATAACCCACAATAGTATTTTAATGGAATGCGTTAAAAAAAATTACTTATTTGGAATTAGCTATTCCAAAGGAACATTTCAAAAATTTAATTAAAGGGTTCTAAAGGTAATTTACATAATTACGAGTAATCAATTTTCATTTTTGTTTATATTTTAGCTTTCTAAGTTTAGTTTTTCATTTTCCTTTTGGTATAGCTTACATTTTTGATCACTCACAATTCACTTATAAAAAGAAAGTTTTCATTTGGTCACATTTTTTAAAAACAATTTTGAAAATGTTTAATATATTAATAAAAAAATTTAAAAGATACAGCTCAAAAATCCAACCTCGTGCGATTAAATTCAAACCTGCCAAACTAAAAGATATCTTTAACTATTCTTATTTTACGGTTCCAAAATATATATTAATTGTAATTGAAAATGTCAAACTTAAACAAAATGCAAATATTTTATTTTGATTTTGGGAAAAATAATAGTATTTTCCCCAACAACAACTTGTTTAGGTTCCGATAACGCGATCAAATCAATCAACTTTACGGATCAACAGAGGATTCTTATTGTATGATATCAATCAGTGAGCTGGATAATCGGAAAAGGCGAACGAACACTTTCAGATCTATTCGACATCAACGTTAACAGAAGAGATTGTTGAATGTTATATGGTTTCAATGACCTTTTCTAAATAAATCAATTTATTGCGGATGTTTTCACCATTCTAGGGAAACTGCTTGAATCAAAGAATAAAGATTTCGGAATTTGTTTTTACCTTTTTAATTAATTTTTGTCTTAACCTTGTGAAAGGTTTTATAACTGCTTTATTCAAAAGTTGGCAATTCGTCAGGTGTTTTTAGACTACTTTCTTGCGTTAGAACCGCATTCTTGTTCCACATATGATGTTCTAAAAATTTGAGCATTAAAATGTGAAGATATTTAAATCTTTAATAAGCGCATTTGATAATATTTATTAAAAAAGTCGAGAGTTTGAAATACCTGTTCAATCACCTTCGGTTTCAACCAACTTTTTCATCTTTTTAATCGATTTCCATAATATAAGCATCCTAAACAAACAGAAACAATGATCTGACGTAGCATAAATACGTCTTCCCAAACATTTTCCAGAAGTAAAACGATTTTTTCCCACAAAATTAGGCGCCTTATCAAAACATTCGTTTTAATATAAAAAATTAATACAAAAAAGGGTTCTAAAATCAAATTTATAGGAAGCGGTTTCTGATGCTTTTTTATACATACCCCAAATTGAAGTTCACTTTCATTTGAATCTTCAAACACAAGTTAATTTGTAGAATTTTGAAATAATAATTATTTTATTCATTTTATTAATTATATTTCAATATTTATCATTAAATAACCCATTAAACTAATTTATTTGCTTAATGTGTTTTTGTGAATGTGTTTCGATGAACAATTTATATTTAATTTAATAAAAGCTCTATTTATATTATATGTGGTTTTATGTTTAATTTTTATATTTTTATTATCATTTTTATTATATGTTTAACCATCAGATTACTTCTAATATTACATATATTGATTTCAAACTAAATTATAGATATTATTTTGATGTTAACGATGTATCTCTAGAAAAATTTTTTTTAGGGGAACGCTGGCCCCAAATTTAAAAATCACTATAATATTTTGTTTGAAATATTAATTTTATTAATAAATTTTAGTAGAGTGAATGTAGTGTTTTTTGACCTATGTATGTCTATAACTAAATTTTTGGCAAAATTTAAAATTTAAAGTTATGGAAAAAAACACACCCATTAAATCACATAATCGAACAGTAGTAATTTAGATAAAAATAAGCGTGTGCAAACATATTTGTCCAAATACACAGTAGATTAAAACTTGTTAATACACATATATATTTACAAAATATATTTATATATACACATTTTTGCAATTATTTATCCGTCTAAAGGCAAGAACTATATAAAATGCAATAGTTATTTCATCGTTGTTTTCGTGGACCGTTCCATGACTTTTAATTTCTTTTGCGTTGCTACCAAATAAACGAGTGTACCCATTATATATATTTTAAATTCCTAGAAAATCTTCAATAAATGTTTCCTCCAGCAGGGAAAACAATATGATAACCTATTTTATTAAAATGTCCCGGGGGAGCTATCAATTCCCCCAGGGACAATATTATTACAAAAACTGCCCTTTTTTCGTTTCCTGCAACTTTATCATTTAAATAGGAAAACCGGTGAACTTGGTAAAATCTATTCGTTAGGATAATAAACAAGGATTCAGTTTTTAGAATCTTTATTAAAAATGGCGTGTTTATTTTTTTACCATTGAATTTTATCCTAATTTATGGTTTTAAAAAGTTTAATAATATTTTAAAATTAATAACGATTCCTTTATCTTTTCCCTCTTTAACAAAGTCTTGACTAACAGTTGGTTATATTGCATTAAATTCTTTAATTTTTTAACATTAAATAAATAAACAAAAGGATTCATTTGTGGGGCAGTTATTCCAAAATTAAAAAATATTAGAAGGGTTCATTTTTGCTTATCTTAACTTATATAATTTATATACATAATAAACTGAAAGATATCTCAAGTAACCTTTACGACAATCGTAAAAATGTTTGAGTATTATGACCGAATACTAAAAGAAGAGCACATGTCCTTTTCTTTATTACTTTAACGTGCGATCTATATGACTTAGTATATGTGGCAAAGTCTATCTGTTTGTTTCTATTTTCGATGTATGACTAAAATATTTAAAGCATAAATAAAGCACTCGTTCTAGTTATAGACAAAAAAATAACTATGTACTATTTGATTGAAAATGCTTGTTTTATAAAATTCATAATTTTTCATAAATAAAATATTTTTAATATATATAATAAGGACTCTTAAAAATGTTTCACTTCATGTATAATCCAAACAGTTTTCGGCGATTTGGCGAAATTGACTTAGAATACCCTGAACCATTACCGAGGCAACCCAAGTGCTGAAATTTGGAACAGTGTCGTAAATCGCTTTATTGTGTTTGATTGTTAATTTAAAGCATAATTTACCCATTTGCGAGAAAGGTTATAAAGATACAATTAATTATTAGTATATAAAAATTGTATATTTAAACCACGATTCTCCTCTCTGGTTACAATTGTAATATTTGTTTCAATAAAAGCCTTAAGGTTTAGTCTGAACTGAAACTGGCCATTTTAAATGACAAGTGTTTTTTGAAACCGCCTTTTGAATTATCTGTAAACATAAACGGTAAAAATTTTCATTGAAATCAAGATTCAACAAACAAAAACCTTTTTTTCAAAACATTTGTATGTCTTTTACGCAACAAAGTCATTTAATAAACGTATTTATCGAACAATTTTTAACACCATAACAATAAATTTGAACAAATAAAAAACTCTTTGAAGATATATGTAATTTTATATAGTTTTAAACCGAAAGTTTCCAAGTTACGGTGCCTCTTAAACCAGAAGGTTGTGTTTCTAACCCCTTTTTTAAGCTGAAAAAGGCACGGAATAAAAACAATTTTTCAAGGGTATTGGTTTTAGGTTCCGGCCCTACTTTCATGGCCGTGGTCACAGAACCCTCGTATATTGATCTATGACAGAGTGGAATTTTGTAAAAAAATGATTTATTGATGGATTGAATCAAGGAGAAAGAAAATTATAAAACAAGAACGAAGTAAAATTTATAAAATTCAAAATTTGACAAATTAGCGATAACGGAAATTTACAGATTAAATCGCCTTTTTTTACACAAACTACTTTCTAGTTTCCAATAATCAGGGGACAGACCCTTCTAATTCCTATTTTTTAGGTGATTACATGTAAATTAATGGTAATAAAAAAAAATCCATTTTTAATTTTAATATACATTAATTGCAAAAAACAAAATAATTTACGAACTTTGTTTACTCCCAAAACTTCTCTAAGATTCTGTGCTCCCTTGACTGTAATATTTCATATTAAAAATGAAATATCTTCCTTCAACACTGTTCGTTAAGTCCCCATTAAACTTGGTTAGCTCAATTTTGATATAAAAATTCGAAAATTTTACTACATTTTTATGACGGATTATCGTAAATAATAAAAATAGCGATTTCGTGTAATTTGTTTTAGAATCCTTTGTACAGTTTGAAAACTAATTATATTTTATTTACACTTAGAATCATCAGACCATATTGTATTATAATATCAAATTAATAAAAGGTCATGTAACAATTTTTGGCATGTTGTCAGTCAACTAAAACAAAGTTAATTGTATTTTTCGACTTTTCTAACCCACTTCAGCATTTGTGGTCATAATGTCAAATGACATCAAATATTGAATTTAATTAATTTTATTTATTATCTTTTTCTGAGTTACTTTGTATAGAACTGTCATCAATTTTTTAATGAAAGGTATGAAAATTGGAACACAACCCTTTATATTTTTAGAAGGTTTGTAATAAAAGTGCAGTTGAAAATATGGCAATGACACCAATTGGGAGGATTATTTTTTTTATTATAGATTGTCACAAAACCGGTTCAGAAATGGAAACCTCTGACGTAGAAAAACCGGCGTAATTAACCAAAGGACCATTTTTTCCTTTTTCAACAACCTTTCTCTTATGCAGGAATTTATACACTTTTCAATAGCCCGGGCTAAGTTCATTACCGGGTGCTTTTTGTTCGACTGGCAAAGTAGCCTTACAGGAATTGCCTCTAACAGAAAACAGCCCTTTGCAATTCCTTTTTATTTATTGATAAAAATAGCGGATGAGTGATCTTAATGGGAATTGGTCGTTGTGTCCAGCTTTGGTAATAATTATAAGAAATTGACGAACATTATTTTATGTTTACAAATAATTTCCTTATTTATTTATTTTTTTTAACTTTTACTTATTGAAAAATGACTTAGTAAATTTAGGAAGAATGGTATTATTTAAGGGACAATCTCACTCGACATATTAACAACAAAGGGACTTAGTAGACTAATTTGGTCACCATCCACATGTATCTACGTTGAAAATATCTTCGGAAGATGCGAGTTCTAAAAAGAAATGTGTGTCCTTGAATAATGGTATTTGTATAAAGAATTTTATTTCAATTTCAATGGAAGATTCTATTGTTAAAACATAATAAATGTATAAGTAATACTCAGGAGAGCAATAGGTAATAGTACTAGAGATTCCTTGGTAACAAAAAGTATTTTAAAAAGACTTTTCATTATTAAATTTACCTTTTCCTATTGAAGGTTCTTTCTGAAGATCTTTTTAGCAAAAAACTCCCAAAAATTCCATTAGAGGTTTTTTTGTATAATAGCCGATAGATGGCATCGAATTTTTTCTTAAAGTAATAAATTATTTTATTTAAATTCAAAATAATACATGTTTTGTTTTTTTTGAAAAAAATATAAAAGCTCACTTTGTGAGGTTGCGCCTCATTCCTATTTCAGTTTGTAATTATCCTTCTTTACTTTCCCAAAATTAAAATTACTCGACCTAGTTCATTTAAATTTTTACCATAATTTTTATTCAAATGATTTTGATGGAAAATCCAGATAAATTCTAGAGCAATTTTTTTTTTGGTTATAAAAAACCTCCCAGACATCGATGTTAAGTTAAATAGTTTGGACTTTAATATAAATATATAATTTGAATTATGATAATAATTTGCCATACTTTACGTTTCCCCCCAAGGGTTTTGGTTTAAAATTATTTTAAATTTAAGATAATATATACAAAAGTGCTCATCACCGTTATAGGAACAAATACTTGGAACTGAAAAACATTTTTTATTTTTTTGGTAGGAGTCAAGTCACTTACTACTTAAAAATGGAAACCTCAAACAGTAACATTTTAGCCATTTTATCTTTTGTATATTATCTTTTAATATTGGTTTTAAAATATATTATTAAAAATATTATAAATTTACTTTATTAAGTCTTACAAATTAAAGTTTATTTCACAATGTATTATCAAATTAAATTTTAAAACATAATTTTTGGGAAAAACATGCAAATGCAATTAAAAACTATTTATTTAGATTACTGTTTTTTTGGCTAAAAATTTTCATGAAATAAGTTTTAAACCGATTAAACAAAAAAGCAAAAATAAAATTAAAAAATTTTGCGCTCCTTAATAGAAATATATATATCCTCTTGACAATAACCCTAACGAAAAAAATTCAAAAAACTACTACGTGACCATTAAAGGGAATTTAATTCTAAAATCCATTTATTCTAAAAAAAAGATTAAGAAACATCCGATCCCTGTCATACTCGTATCTGAGAACTTCGATAGCATTACTTGATAAACGAATAAAGAAATTATAATTAAACATCGCGATGTACTTTAGAACCTTATAAAAATTTACCTTAAAACATAATACTTGATATAAACTTTCTGGTTTAATTGATGACCGTTAAGATATTCAATTAGGGTTTTTTTGATAATTTCAATCATAAACGCAATTAAGTTTAAATATTACATTTGTTAATATTTGTAAAAATAAATACAACATAATCTAAAATCTATAACTACATCGAATATTTTATGTTATTAAATAATCAAAGGGTTAATTCACAATATTAATAAGCTTATATTCGTTAAAATTTTCTAAAATATCGCAAGAAATTATTTATGTACAAGAAATAATAATATATACAGAAGTACGTATACCAACGAGCAACAACATAAGAATTTACAATGATTTAGGTATTTTAGGACTGCCCCGTAGTTAGTGGAGGGCGTGCTTTGAA
This sequence comes from Lamproptera curius, assembly GCA_029286875.1. NCBI lineage: Eukaryota > Metazoa > Arthropoda > Insecta > Lepidoptera > Papilionidae > Lamproptera > Lamproptera curius. Next base: position 53,325 of record JAGSMT010000419.1, on the reverse strand, counting down.
ACCGGAGGTCGGGGTTCCGAATTCTGCGGGGACCAAAAAAATTTCATTGTTGTTTGCTGTTGGTTAGGGCAATTTGGGCCGATCACCCAATTGTCTGAAAAGTAAGATAATCCATGCGTCGGTGGGGAAGAAAAAGTCGGTCCACCCACCAACCCGATTGGACCAGCGTGTTGAAATATGGTCCTAACCCCCTAATGGATAGGGGTGTATTAGGGGAGGCCCTATGTCCAGCAGTGGACTAAAACAGGCTGATGATGATAGGTATTTTATTAATTCGGATTATTCAAAAAGCAGTGCTTTGATATTGCTACTCGTTGCTTTGTCTATATTATCCTACAACGATTACAGCACAAAATTATCGTTATGCGTTAAAACTTTGTGGGCCATCCCGGCAATCCGAACAGGCTCAGCGGCAGCCTTTGTCATAAATTGCAATTGACAGTAGCTATTACATTGTATTATAAATAACAGTAGTAATGAAGCTTCAAATCCTTGTTTGTGCGTTACTATTAAATAAATATTTGGGAGTTTAGTTTTCGTTGTTTTGTTACATCGAAGTAAAAAATGTATAGAAAGTATGGTACAGCTTACAATTTTTTTTCTTTAGAAAAATCCACATGGAATAGATTCTAAGTCGTCTGATGAAATAAGCGGCAAGGACGTTTTGAGTGTGAAGGAAGATGGATTTATACCCAGGAAAAAGTTAAAATTTAAAAAGTAAGAAAAATTAGAAAGTCAAGTTTTTTATTTATTGATTTCGTAGGCCTACCTTGACGGATCCAAATCCAAGCGTGATCCAGATAGATTTTTTTAACAACCAGTATTTCCTATCAGCGCAAAGTTGTTTTATCCTGATTTAGTACGTAGTCCTTTTAAAACTCGAGAACGTTTGGGTTCGACACAACGCGTTCATCTACTTATCGCGTCTTGTATCATGACCTCAAATTTATCTCACCAACATCTTTACGATAGTGGGGCATATAAGCGTAAAAGTTACAAAAAGCATAAAACAAAGCACATCCAGATGGTGATGGTGACGAGGGCTTAAAAAAAATTAAAGATGAATATATATTAAGATACCTGGGTTCATGCTACTCATGGATTGGTGACTTTGCAGTCGATCCTTTTGCTCTTAATAATATAATAGGACTATTTAAAAAATAGCCTTTAATAGGTCTGTACGTCTGTACGACTTACTTACTTTATATATAATTACATTTATTATTATTTACGTTTATTTTTTTACGTAATTACATTTTCATTTGAATATTTTACAAAAGTGTAATATACTTAAAACTTTTTTTTTAATTTACGTTTGTTGATATTGTTGGAAAGCTTAAACCAATACAGATACGTCAAGATATAATTTTTCAATTTCTATTCTGACACAAAATTAAATGTATTCTATGCAGTTAGTTGCCTATAACCAACATAATATGCTTGCTTTTGTCAATTCGAGACTTTACAATTTCTAAATTATTACACAAAATATATTTTTGTTTCCTTGAAATTCATTCATCACTGTCTTAAAAATAAAAATCAGTCGTTTCGGCGAATAACAGTAATTTCTCTCAAACAATTAACTATAGTTTTTGTTAGTCTAATCTGAACATAGATATAATTTTGCCACAATAGGTAGCTAGATGTTTGGCAATGGTCCAGTAAAATTATTTATCTCTGATCATGGCCTCTGTAAATGGTCTCAAGGAAAAAGAGATTAACTAGTTGTTTATAAAATCAAAACTAACTAGTTAATAAACCTTAAAATAAATAAAGATGTTTTACAATTTGTGTCAGTTGTTGAACCCAAAGAATGATAGTGATAATCGAAATTAATAATTCGGCTGTCGTTTTTTAATATTTCTAATATTTCAGAATCGTTAATAGTAGATTTGTTACAATAATTTTTAGTTTTTATGAACAACGCTGTTATGCATCTTTTTTTAATGGCCGCGGGCGACGAACAGTCCAAGAAAGTGGTCATCCCTTATAACATTGGCCCAATGGTATCGCCAAAGGCCCACCGTAAACATAAATTTTAAGTCTATTTACCCAGTAAATAAATTTTACGGTTCCTTTCGGGAACAACAGGCACACTACTGCTTCCCGGCAATAATAGGTCCACCGACGGTCTCTGTAAATGAAAACCACCACCTATGTATCTTTATCAGTTTTATATATTGAATTCTAAATACATTTGTTTTAATTGAATCTTTTCCTTTTCTACTATTTTTAAAAACATTATTTTTAGCACCTGCCAACGTTTGGAGACGTTCCCTTTTATGATAACATTTCATTCATATTCGTAAAACTGGTATGTTCTAATTAATGGAATAATATCTTTCAAGACATCGAAACAATTTAAATTGACAAATCCTATAATTAATTTAATTAGGTGTAACTAACTTTTAGAAAGTAAGTAAGGGCGTAAAAATGTTTAACTTTTTAATAATTAATAAAATATTATCTATTGCGTAGAAAGTTACTTGACATTAGGGTTTTTTCGTAACGCTGTAGAAAGTCTTCAATTATTTATACGAGCGGAGTAGTATTTCATTAAAAAAATTTTAAAGTTGTGTTTTTAAACGCCGTGCATTTGATTCCTTGTTTCACCCATAACTTCCCTTCTGAAACTACTCTGAGCGCCTTCAATTAAAGTTTGGTGTTTTGCCGCTATCTTAAAACGCCCTACAATTAATTTTCAACAACATTTTGCAGAACCCTTGGAAGAATCAACACAAGGACATTTTAAACAATAAAAATACAAATAACAGTGGGATGTAAATAAAGACGTCATGTTCATATAAGGTAGTAATTAAATTCGGTTTATTTTTAATAAGAAAGTTGGCTAAAAATATTCCGATTTTCGAAAGGACATAATTTAAACCAAATGGATAAACCCTGGAAAAGATTAAATTTTAAACTACGTGTTTTTTTTTTAAATTGACGTGCACCGTTTGCATATACGTTCGAACAAACTGGATGATATATGATGTTGGGAAATATAATTAAAATTGGTTGGTTTGGTTCTCAATTGAAATCTTATCGGGACGAAAAAAGACGCATTAATTTGGGGTGACAGATAACAGTACTCTGCTTTATGTCAGACGTTTACTAAATTGGACTTCCATCTAACCGAGGATTTTCATATACCCTTCTCAATCCTTTTTACGACCCAAAGATACAAAATTCCCAACATCCCAACACAATATTGTTTAAAAAAATCTACACCGGTTTAGTTTAAAATAGGGCGACAAAATCATCTTTTCGTGATTTTAAGTGAATTTAATGAACCTTTAACGACATATTGTTTTTTTAAATAAAGTGTTTCAGATTCTTGCCCTAATGATTTTCATAAATTATTATTAAAAATAGATTGATATAATTTGGTAGTGCATCATTATATTGTACCTGTATTCCCAAAGTAAATGTTTGGGATCTGTTAATTAAACAAACAATGCAAATGCCTGGGTCAATTTTTTAAGTCAGTTCTAGCTGATAATTTTACAAATGATATTAATTTGTGCACAAAATTTTTGAACTACACAATGTACAAGAAAACTTTATAATGCAAAAAGTACTTTATTCGTAATAAAAAGAATAAAAAAATTGTAAATTCATCATTTCAGTTTGAATTAAATTCCCAGTTTAGCGATAAGTTTTTTTCAATGGTTCGAAGAATAATAATATAATAATTTATTAACAGGCGTCGTATTTACGTCGTTTGTTCGAAATTTTAATACGGAAAATAAAAATAAACCCCAAAAAAATAGGGACGTCATAATCTTTCACAAATGGTCTTTAGAATAAAGTTGCTGGAAATATTATGGAATTGGAATTATTGTGTTGTCAATGAGGAAAAAATACCAATTTTGTTTAAATTTGGATGTCATGTTACCACATTTATAGAACTTAATGGATATAACTAATAAAATACTAAAAATAAGTATGTTAAACTTTTCTTGAAAACTTCATATTAAAGTCTACTTTTTAGATGTTTATATTATTAACACTATTTCCCTACTTCACCCAAACTAATGAAATAAACACTATAACGTTCAATTTAAAAGACACTCTGTCCCTTTTGCTTTCAAATTAATTATGAAACAGCTCCTCTTTGTTTAAAGTAATCTTCGAAAAAGGCATTTAAATTTTCAAATAAAAAATAAACTTTGACAATAAAATATGACCACATCTATCTACTAGTATAATATATAACCCTACCGTCCCTGGCAGATCTCTAACCCGGCGCCGTTACAGTAAAATACTTAGATCATTTAAATTTCATCATAATTTTATTCAACTCTCGTTTTATCAAAAAAGAAATTTGTTCCCTTTTGAGTTACCAACGGTCGGTTTTAAAAACTCTGTTGCAACGTTTAAACAATTTTGACCTGAAATGAGTTTTAGTTTTGGTTGTTAACGAAACTTAACAGTTTCTTGTCTTTGTCAAAGCTATAGGATTAATAGGCGGTGTTGTTCAGCAAAGCCTAGGAAACTATTGAATTCGATATAAAAGGCTTAAACAGCTAATTAACATAATCGCGCATTGTTATGTTTTGGGCTTTGGGGGTCTTGTATTATAGGCGAAGGTTTTAACCTTTACTTAACCTTAAAAACTGCTAGTTTGTCACGTATTTAAATAAAAAAAAACAAAGGTCCGTAAAAAATTAAATACTTTTGTTAAAACAATACCACTAGTATTTATAGTAAGGACGAATAGAAAATACTTTCCTAAAAAATTTACATACTTGTTCTAATAAGGGCCTTTCGGTTTTGGTTTCTATGGCGAAGGCTTTTACGTCGTATTCACTCTATATTCGCACCAACCTCCTCCAATATGATTTGAGACGAAAAAACGTGCACCGATTTAACATACATCCTGTCCGGAAAAATGTACTAAAACACTAGAGCTCCCATCGTAAGATTAATATGTTACGACCTCTATTTAAATCTTTCTTCTTCACTAATAAATTTTTTTTTTAAAAGTAGCATTATTTTTATATATTTCAATGATACAATTAACCTTATTTTCTATAACCATCTTTTTGTCCAAAACCCAAAAAATGGTTTGTGTTTGTTTTTTTTGATAGTGCTAAAATATAAAATATAAACAACAGTCGTATAGTTATACTTTGTACATTTTTTCAAACTTGATTTCATATTGGCGCTACCCTGCGGCTTAAAAAGAAAAGCATCGATACGTCAAATTTAAGATTAGTATTTGCGTTTTAAAATTCCGTCCAAATACTTGTTTATATTATCATTTTATCCCTTGGTTTTTGGACATTTTTGGCCTTAACCTTCAAACAAAAAATACCATGGGTGTTTTCTCCTTGACCTTTAAATGGCCGCATCACTACAATACGCCAATAATTTATTACTGGTTTTTAGCCGACATTAAGATATGGACACGTTGCGAAAAATTATAATACATTCCCAACGGAGATAAAGTGAGAAAAAGATGTTTATAAAAACCTCATAAACTAAATGTTAAAATGTAAATGCTTTTTTTTAAAAATATAAAATTTAAATATATTTTCAAAGGAAAAAAATTTAAAAAAATTTTCAGAAATAAATAACTTATCAAACGTATTACCGGATTTAACCAACGATTCGTACGTGAGCCCCTTTAAAACCACCCTTTTTTGCCGGGTTTGTTTTCCGTGACTTTTTTTTTATTATTCTATTGATCATCGTTGTACCAAACAGTACAGGTCTTAGACAACGAAGGCGTTTTTTGCTTTTCCTTCACTTTTAACATCAAAAGAACGTCGTTAATAAACTTGTGGTTGATTTGAATATTTTTTTTTGTATTCTCATTTGATACCTTTTCTTTTTGTTCATCTCGTAATACAGACTATTTGACTTATGTTTTTTAAATTTTTTATTTATATCCTATCAGATTTAAGTAAAAAGGTGGTAAACATTGTGTTTTGAAAGATAAATTTTTATTAGAAATATTAAATAAAAGTAAAAAGTGAGGATCTAGGAAGGTAACGATTTGTTGGTGATCCTTTTGGAAAGGAACATGTATTTCTTTTACTAGCACCAAACTGAATTTCTTTTGACCCCTTGATTCACAGAAGAGAAGATTGGGGTTTTCTGATGGCTGGGTTTAACATTCTCGGTCCATTATCACACATCTTTTTGTGCTAGAAATATGCCTTGACATTATCATTCGTATGAAGGAAAAAAAAAAAATCGGTGTGTAAAACTTATATCTAAGTCTTTAATATACTTCTAGAGATGTAAATTGGGAGTTTTCTTTTTTAAACCTTTTACCCATTTTGTTGAAATTGAAATAAAAATAGTGTCCGTAGTAAAAATTTTACCATACAAAATTTTAACACCTAGTATTAAAACGTTTATCATAAACATATTATTTAAATAAATGATATTTTGTTCTTTCCTTTGTAATTGGTTAATTTTATTTAACTTTAAAACGTTACATTATTAAAAAAATTTTTTACTTATCCGTTTATTTTTTTTAAATTCCGACGTTTCAAACACTTTCCAGCGGCCGTGGTCCGGGAGACTGAGATTCTGTCTTGTTCCAGGGGGGGGGTTCCAGATCTTAATTTTTATTAATTATTTTTAGTCGCCCAACCTATGCAAAATGAACTGGTTTTATCTTTACAGCCAAAGAGTGGTATGTTGGGGTTTAAATTTTAATTTTTAATTAGGGATCCCAAGCAGGTGGTAGAACCCAACCATCTTTCTTTGAAATTTGGACGTTTTCTAATCTCAATAGCCTCCGGATCATCCTCGGTATGAATCGGTGTTCTTTTAAATTTGTGGTCGATCAAATCTGATGTAATGGTTTGGGTGATTTAAAGTATGGTCACACACTGCCTACTTCTTGGGTCTTTTATGTTTAATGTCAGCTATATGTTCCTTCACGCGGGTTCTTATTGCTCGCTTTTTTGTCCAATGTAAGAGAGGCCACAGTCACAAACTAGCAAGTGTACACTCCTGGATCTTGTAGAGGAATATTGCACTTGACCGGTGGTAGGAATTGACCAATCTTCATTAGCGGCTTGAAATAAGTTTTGATTGAAGCCCGCCTCAAAATGTAGCCAATCTTGTCAGTGACGCCTCTCACAAAGATAGAACAGCAGGTACTCACTCCACTGTGGCTGCCTTCACTCCGGTCACTGTGACGCTGCCGTGGCGCAGAAAGCTTGTTGTCTAGCTCAGCCGCCAGGTGTTCATCATCACAGATCCCTCGTGCTCTCTGAAACAAAGATTTGCCCACGGTAGCTAACTGGGATGGATGGTGGTGTGAATTACCATTTAAAATTTACGACCACAGCCGCTGGAAAGTGTTCGAAACATCGGAATTTAAAATGTAAAATAAACGCGATAAAATCGGTAAAGTAATTTTATTTAATAATGTATAATATTCGCCAAGCAATAGAAATAGTTAGCTGGCATACTAAAAAATTTAAAGATTTAATGGTAAAATAAAATAATTAACAAGAGACACTTTAGTTACATTAATATTCATCAAAACACTTAAATTTTTATAAAATTTGCGTTTTTGTATTTATCTCGTAAACAACACTAGCTACAAAAAATTATAAATGACAGACTTTGAAAATAAAATTTCCTCCAAATAGGTTCTGAACACTGAATCGTTCGAATATTGTTAATTTATTACAAAAGAAAGTATTATAATATAAAATATCTTTAATACGCCAGGAAATTAAAGTTTGGTCAATAAAATTGAAATTTTATCCAGTTTTATATGAAACTGCTTTCATCTTCATATTAAATAAAGCCTTGGAAACAGGAGGAGAAAATATGGAGCACAATATAAAGCCTTTCATTATGGACCGATCGTGCAGAGACATTGTAATCAAGGATCTCCGCTTGAAGATGTGTTCACAGTACGTGACGGCTTATACCAACTATGTTTTTTTTTTTGAAAATAACTTTATTTTGCATAAAAACGTAGGAAAGAACTGTTGAAACTATTTTAATTTATTTCTCGAAGATTTGAAAACGACAAGAACTTAAAAATTTTAATTGTATGGCAAAGTTCCACTAAATTTTGTGCAGAAAAAAAATATTTGGTGACGCTAATAGTACACTTTCTAGTCTCAAACTAAGCAAATGTAGTAGGAATTACCATTATTAATGTACTTGCTTTTTGTCAATCAATTTATATTTCGTAGATACAAGTACTCAAACACGAGAAAATACTACATTTGCCACACAATATTTTTGCAGTGGTAGTAATCAAACCCACTAACATAGCAGTCAAGCTCACTTACCACTCTACCAAGTGAAATTAGAACACTGCATTTGGCAGTTAAAACAATTTTTAACGCCAATTAGAGCGTATGTTCTTTATAAATACTTTTTTAAAATATAAATTACTTCGATCGCTAGGAGCGGCTAGCGCTCCGATTTCGAAAATCATTTATTTCTTTTGAATATTTACTTCGAATGGTCTAATTCTGATTAATTCTTACAAGATATATAAAAACTATTTTGAACATAATAATACTTCTTTAATTGATTTACTATAACATCAGCGAGAACAATTATTCATTTATAAACATACTTCAAAATAGCGTTAGTCCTCATGCAAGCAAATGCGTTAACAAAATCCATTTTATGCAAATAAAAAATGCCATATAAGATTTTTTGATCAGATGCATATCTAAAAACATTTAAGAGTAACGGAAGCAAAAATCAGATGGCTGGGTCTTGAATAAAGAATTTTATCCTCTTATATTACAACTGGTGAAGGACATATCAAAGGAGTTTTTACGAAAAAGTATATCAAACTATCGTATATACATGCGTCAATACTGTAATGAAACTAAGTAAATACACACACACACACAACAATCAGCCTGTGTAAGTCCACTGCTGGACATAGGCCTCCTTTCTCCATTAGGAGTTTTATGGACCGTTTCCCACACCTTGTCCAATGCAGGGTCGGTGGGTGGACCGACTTTTTACATGCCCATCCGACGCATGGATCATCTTACTTTTTAGATAATTGGGTGATCGGCCCAAATTGCCCTAACCAACTAGGAAACAAAAATGAAAATTTGTTGAGTCTCCGCAGAATTCGAACCCACGACCTCCGGTTTCTAAAACACACGTCTATACCACTAGGCTACGGAGGCAGTTAAATACGCAAGTAAATACGTACATAGTAAATCCGTATGCATTATATTAAGATTACGCGTTGTACATTTCATGTAAACAAACAAACTTAATTTTTTTTAGCTTAAATAAAATATATATGTTAGACATAAATATAGCAGTTTTAAATTATTCAATTTAAAGAGGCAAACGACAAGGTTTATGTCACCGAGCACGTCACAGTTACTATGAACTGCCTAATTCACGACTTAAATACACAATTCTGGGAATCACGTGTGATCAATAAAAATTATTTATATCAATCTAATATATAAAATATTCAATTTGACAAAATGACAGGGCTTGGGAAAATGAATTCAGAGGCTTTTAACTAAATTAATTTGAACGGTGGCCAGTAAGGTCTTTGTAGTGCTATTAATGGAAACTGCGGTTTGTTAAATCTTAACCTGATTTACCCAAGTTTGTTACCCATCAATAATTTATTAGCGTCGAGATTCGATAAAGGACCGAATATTAACGTGATTTCATATATTAAAATTTTCGGTGTGATAATTGGGTTAACGCTTGCAATTAAAAACGCATTCTCTAACTTGTTTGTACAGAATGTTATATTTATCTTTAAAAAGTTCAAATATTTTCAGTAAATATTTAATACAGAGGGGTAGATAATAGCGATAAAGCTGAAATATTGAAAAGGTTCAGTAGCTCAACTGACCACAATTAATGTATGGCTTTTATAGCACCTGTATGATAATTTGGACATAAAAAACGGAAGTGTACCTTTTCGTTGATGCTTTCGACCATATTATAAATCATAACGACGTTTTATAACATTCAAGTAGAAATCAACAAATCAGATTCGAAAGACGGAGCCTTAATGTGTGGAATTATATGAGAAAATTACAGAAAATCTTAAAACAAAGTGGGTCTGTATTGTAGCTAACATTATTTCTAATCTTTAAAAAAACTATTATATACATTTATAGATTACTTGTTTTGTGCTTTAATTAGTCGTTAAGGTATAAACATAAACTCAATTGAACTGTATTCAATCGTTTGTATCAATGCATTCTCCGCAAACCTTTTCAAACTAGGAAATCCGATTAAAGGTAGCATTAAATACGTTTTTCATTTGCGCAGAGCCTCTTTTACTAAAAAGTGTTTATCAGCATTTAGTTACTCCGATTTCAACTTTAGACCCAGAAAAATAGGTTTCAAATTTAAAGGACGTTTATAAATTGATAAGGCAACGTGGTATTGTAGGTAGGTATGCTGTAATCATGACGTAAATTTCTTTTGTAGGCATTTAAATGTCTTATCAAGTAGGTTATAAGAGTCCTTTTCATCAATGGAATTAGAATCAATTGATCACAGATGTTTCAAAACTTCTATTCAAATTTAATAACCGGTGAAATTTTATCTAGAACGACGTCTGATTCTTGAATTTTTTGATCATACTTACCATTAAAAATCAGAAAATTCTTAAGAAGATTGCAATATTTTCTCTTTTACCTTACTACAACTTGATTACTTTATAAATTATTAGAGAAACTATTAAATACTTTAGAAGTTTGGAGTATGTTTCTATTGATACCCTAATTAATAAAAGAATTTAATATATAATTTATTTATTAATAAATCCATTCTTTGGAGTATTTATTTGCTTTAATACAAATTTACTTTTACCGAAATGATGAGATGATTTAATTATTTGCAAACAAAACTTTCAAATTCCGTTTTAATAATAACTATGTACCTAATCATCATGGCGTCACACTTTATACCTATATTATTATTTTCATTTAGCATGTATATTACCATATTTCTGCGAGCCTGAAAAATCGATCACGATGTCAACGAAAGATCTTGCACTATTGGTTAACCTAGCACACTTATAGTGTAAGACCTTGAGATATTGTCAACTCGAAATTGAAAAAAAATTTAAGGTTGCCGGTTTTCTCTAACAGATTAACATATTGGTCGATACCGCATGAAGTTAAGTTAAAAGCATGAAGTTTATTACCAGATTGAATGATCATTTAAAACGTGCACATTTATTATTTGTTCACATTACAAATTATAAATTTGGCATCATCTGTTAAATCGATAAAAAAGAGATAAAACCAGCAATATTGTATATCTAATGTGAATCTCCATAAAAATTACAATAGTGTGTATCTTTCTTTTAAGAACTATTCACACTGACCATTTAATCATAAATTACGATGACCAAAATAGAACGGGACTTAAGACCCTAAAAAATTATAAAGAAACATAAAATAAAACATTCTATTGTTACTATGATTCATCATTCATTGCACATATATTTGGCTACCGATCTTAAATTTCTTTTTGGTAACAAGTGAAATTTTAACCAAAACAATCGACTAAAAACAGTTTATAACCATTTTGCGTTATATAAGCCGCGGTTTCCGCCACTGCGTTTTAAATGTTTAAAATCTTCTAAGGTATATCTTTTAATGTATTCCTTTAATCAAAATGTTATGTATTATATCATTTGTGTACATAGCTTACTTTTTATTCCCTTAAATAAGGTTTAAATATGCCTCATAGAAATATTTTACAATGTTTTATATTAAATTTTGGGTTTTTCTTACAACAAATACACATGCGCTCGCGGACTTTAGAATAGAACATTAAAAGAGGTCTAATTATGTTTAACATACTTTAAGTCTGTCTTTTATGGTTTCGGCAGGGTTTGCAGTTTCTTTTGTTCTGAGCCGCCGGCCGCACGGACTCTCGTGCGCTCCCGCATGAGTTCGTTATTCTCGCTTACTCGGTACAAAGTTAGTTGATGTCACAGTGCTGCCGTGTTAGTAGTGCTGTGTTTCGTTTGTGTAGTAAGTGCTCGCAGGCAGGGTTCTCGACTTAACTGCAAGTAGTTAAACACATACACAAAAAGCCACGTGGCATTTATCTTTAATTTAACTTGTGCTTGCTGCATTAGGTGGCGCTAGGTACACATTTAGTACTCCTAAGGCGCTTACACTCGTTTAATCGGCACACACCCCTCACGCAGGTAGGGAGGCTAGAATAGCTTACACCGTGCTGGCGGGGTCGCCCCAATGACTAAAATGGACGATTACGATCCCGCACAACACCGCGATGCACCAGACGATTATTTCCGTGAACCGTTACCGTCGCCTTGTAATTAAAGGCAAAAGCCGCCGCATCGCCACCTTGCCCGCTAGGCCCAAAAATCGCCCACGCCGTCGCCGTCTGCGACACCCAGCCAGGACCGTAGCCCGGTAAGTACACCTGCAGTGTAATTATCTTTCGGCGCAATCAGACGCCGAAGACGAACCAGCGCCTCGAAATGGACTTCGAACCCTCGACCGTGTCAACAAACGCCGCGAACGTAGCGGACTCAGATGGTTTTACCAGCGTGTAATCGCGTAAAAGGGCAAAAACGTCCCGCCAATACCGTTTCCGTTCCGCTAATACGATGTATAGTCATACGGGTCAACGTAGAGACCTCAGATGACTTCCGCGCGTAGACCCAATACCTCCGCGAGGGTAAATCGCGTTTCACACTTCGCCCTACCGGAAGACTGACTCCTTCGAGGTCGTCATTAGGGGAGTTCGAAGAACTCGAAATAGACAGACAATGTGGATCTCAAACGCCAAGGGTACCCCGTGCACAGGGTGCGCCGCATGCACCACCCACGCCATAAATTTCAAATGGACCTACTCATGGTCGAGCTTGATCTTTCCCCGAGGGATAATTAATATTCAATGTCCAATCAATATGTAAATTAACCGGCTCACGGGTCGAAACTCCACGCAAGTCACCGGCCTAAACACGCAGTGTCATAACTGCCAACATTTCGGGCACACAACGCGCAACTGCTTCGCGCGTGCACGTTGTGTGAAATGTGCCGGCCAGCACAGCACTCCGGAGTGCCCAAGGCAAAAAGATTCGGTCGAGCCGCCCGCGTGCGCAAATTGCGAAAAAGTAGGTCACCCGGCTAGTTACAGGGTTGCTCAAGCACCAAAAACAATCACGGCCATCTGCCTCACGTTCCGCGAACCGCGAATTCCGCGCTTACAAAGCCGTGCTTTGTCCCTGCACCAGCAGTTAGTGCATGGACAAAGCCAGTCGTATAAAAGCCACCGCCGGCCCTAAAGCCTGCAGCGGCGCAATCAGTAAGGGAACCGATTAGGTGGGTCCCACAATAGGCGAACAATAAACTCGCACCTGCGCCCGCCGCGCAAATCACGTCACACAAAGGCGTAATTACATCCGTCCACCGCCTGTTGACTTAATCTCGAAATACTTCAAATTTGCACGAACGATTATCTACGATGATTTGGACTATAAATGCCTGGCAATCAGCCCAGTTGAAAAAATAAAGGTCTTGCTCGCTCACGGCTGAAATCTTAGACGCACTAATTAAATTTAAATAAGAACCGAAACAACACAAACAAGTAGGTTAACCGTATCAGATGGCTACCAACTTAGATAGCTAAAATCGTGCTCTCTAGTCGTATCGTATTTAAGCAAACGGCCTTAAAACAGCGATCCGAAATTGCTAAATCTTGCAAGATTATAGTATAGTATAGATATTTATAGTGCAAGAGACCTTTTTAAAACCGTTAGATTTAGACTATTAGACATACCTGCACTAACTAAATTAGAGGGACAGCGTGTCAGATTGTATCTGTCACCAAGTAAGATTACTTAGATCCGACCTAGAGCTGCTTGTCGGCCTAGGTCCATCAACCATTATCCAGGCGACTCAAATAGCAAACATCCGACTGGAATTGCATTACGCCAAACACAAATGTCAATAAAATGCTTGTAACTCGAGGAGCCACTCAACATAAATATAATAGCTTCCGTGACCTAACTAGATACTCAGACTCAGGCATAGGCGCTCCTAGCACTATAGACCTGCTATTAGTTAGAGACGTCTCGCTGGATGTCATATCGATAGAGGCACTCTGTGAGTTAGACTCTGACCACTTGCCGGTCTTATTCAAATTGGGCCAAGGCCGGTGCGTCCCTTCGACCGAAACCGTAACAATTGGCATTGTCTTGAAGGCAAACTCAAGGCTATGGACCTAAAGTTGCTCTAACCTACCGGAGGTTATTGATAGTGTAGACAAAGCGTATATTGCCATCGACAGTATCGAACGCATATCTTATAAGCCATCGACGACTCCGAAAGAACAGTCAAGGTTTCGGGTGACCGCAACTTTGCCTTGTCGTTCAGTATTTGATGTCTGATAAGAGAAAAATACATTTAAGCGGGCGTTTATCGCTATCCGTCCGAGTTAAACCGATTTCGCTTTAGGAAACTTTAGTTAGAGGTCAGAGACAGAATAGAATTACACCGCAAACGATCGTGGTTAAGTCTGACGGAAGACTTAGAGTCATCGCACCCTGCCTATTGGCAGTTTGCTCGACGTATGAAGTTGGATCCCCGCGACGCCATGCCGCCATTATCAAAGCCAACCGGGCTTGTTAGCTTTCGATGACTTCGAAAAGGCCGAATGCTTAGCTGACACGCTAGAAGAGCAATGTACGTCATCTCGCGCACACGCCGACGCGGCCCACCTATCGGAGGTGGACCGTCTAGTCGAACTTAGGGCTGCCTTACCACCAGAGGGCGATAATTTAAAGCCAGTAACCCCGGAGGAGGTTCGCGATATTATTAAGGGTCTTAAACCCTGGTTGGCACCTGGCCCAGACCATATCTCAAATAGAACTCTAAAATACTTGCCAAGCCCTATTGTCTGAGTATTGGTCAACATTTTCAATATTTTACTATGAACTTGTACTTTTCCAGATGCCTGGAAAGAAGCCATCGTCATCGGTATTCCCAAGCCGAACAAACCCTCTAACCTACCTACGAGTTATCGTCCAATTAAGCTTGCTTATTATACTTATTATAATTATAATTCTCTTCCGGTTGAAAGACCAGCCTTTTCCAATAACCTCATCCCAGACTAGCTATTCGGTTTTCATCCGAAGCACTCGTGTCCCGACCAAATTAATCGCCTGACGAAATTCATTCTGAATGGTCTTCATCAATCCAAACCCCATATCACGGGGCCGCCTTCTTCGATGTCGCAAAGGAATTTGACAAAGTCTGGCACAACGGATTGATTTACAAGCTGTACATTCTCAAAGTGCCGGACAGGCTGGTTCCACATCATCCAAGCCTGACTTGTCGAATCGCTCTTTACGATATCAAGTCGAGGGCACCCTGTCCACAAGCCGTCCGTTCCAAGCGGGCGTCCCTCAGGATCGGTCCTATCACCTTTATTATTCGCGCTCTACACGAGCGACATTCCAAAGCCCGACGATGTCAATCTGGCTCTTTAGCCGATGACACCGCTCACTATTGTTCGTCGCTTGAGCCAAACTATATCTATAAAAACCTCCAAAACGCGATCAATCGTTTAGGCGAATGGTTTCGTAAATGGAGAATCGACGTCAATCCGATAATAGTGTAGTAATACACTTTCATCGGTCTAGATTACGTCGTGATTACACGATACCCCCGGTCCTCAACCCAGGCGTCAGGATAAGGTCACGCGCTGGCCGACACCACACACTAGGGCATCTAAAACTTTACGGCCAACAGACCCCATGGGAAAGGAAGGCCAAATACCTAACGTGACCTTCGACTGCAACATGTCGTTTAAAAGTCATATTCAGGACGTTAGGAGAAAGGCTTTGTTAGTTTCGCCCAGACTCTATCACCTAACGAATTCTCACAGTAAAATGTCAATCAAACATAAACTTCTATTGCAGGTATGCATACGACCAATCATGGCTTATGCATGCCAAACTTTCGCTCACGCATCCTCCACACTCCTAAAGCAACTACAAGTGCAAACTAAATTCATCCGCCGCGCCACCGGGGCGCAGGTACCAACGAAACGTAGATTTACACAGCGAGTGCAAATTGCCGACACTCCACGAGCACTTTAAAAAGTTAACTCGCAAACACATAGATAAAGTAGTCAACCACAGTATCCCTCGGCTGGTAAAAGCAGCAACGTATACGGCCGATCCAAACGACTCTAGTCGAAAGTGTAGACCGCGAAACGTTCTCCTCGACCCGGACGAGGAAGGGGTCGCCGAGACTCCGGACCAACGGGGGTCCGACATCAACCTTTCACACCACACAAGTAGGGATAGCACACTCACCTGTAGTTCGCCCTCGCTTACGAGCACAGCGACCACACACACCGCGTATACTAGATACACCCGCGTTCCAGGGCGGTTCTCACTGCACCCAGCAGTCTCGGTGTCCCGGTTCGTAAACCGATCGTCGACGATCCTTAGGAGACATAAACTAATGCCTAACTCACGTACTTTCTGTACGTGTGGCCTTCATTTTTAGCAATGTTCGTGGGGACGGGAGCTTCTCGCTAACTCTGTGTGAGATGAAGCTTACTTAAGACATGAGTCTGGAAGCATAACTTCAGAAATAAAAAAAAAAAAGAGCCGATACCGCTACTGGCTTTCCTTACTTCTTTCTTAATTTCCTCCTAGCATTACCATTGTCGAAATTTATAATAATATTTAGGTTTATTCAACTTTTGTTAAAGTTTATTATGAAACATTATAGTGGTGTCAAATTGCTATGGATCGTGTCCAAGTCTGGTTCATTTAAGCTGATCGAGGTAACACTTGCATTTTATTAGTCTTGTCCTAATTTCTTTTATAAAGGCATACCAATCGGATATCAATCGGTAGGTAAATATAGTTGTACAGATAATGCTAAAAATGCTAAAAAGGGGCCCGAAATGTCGAAAGTAAAACAGTTATATTCAACGCAATAAATATGTAACATTGGATCGAAATTAGTATTTTCATGTCTACAAAATATAAAGTATATTTTTTTAAAAATAAAAGCATCGTCTTTAATCAAAAATAACAAGTATTTCACTTGTGTTCTTTAATTAGTTTTTAAAATTAATGTAAATTAGCAAAAAACATATGTATACTGTATGAGTACAATTATTGCCGAGGTACACGTGCTATATTATGTTGTACGTGATGTCGGAAGTTTCTTTGTAATGACAAAGTTACAGCGTATGTAGTCCCCGAGGTACAAGATAAATATTTGAGCAAGGCCAAGTTTTATATTTCACGTCGTTGGAATATTATAAAATAAAACAAACTTTACGTAAGCAGTTCTGTGTGACATTTAACCCATTAGCATTGATATTAGGTTAAACAACAATATTTTAACATTGCATAACTTTACTACAGGCTTATTTGATCTTTATTTTTGATCGTTTTTTTGATCTTAATTTGTTTATAATCAGGAGATTCTTGAGGTTTATTTTTGTTTTTGGTTTCTGATCCATTAATAAGTAGTTAAATCGATCCGTGTGTATACGACGGTGTTTTTTCTGTGTTATGTGGGTAAGTATTAGTATTTTATTTGAGAAATAATGTAGGTTTACGAATTTTGTCACCTTTAATTACTCTTAAATATTTAAAATTATACCCGATGATTTCAACACTTAAGCCGGTCCACGGGGGACGGTCTACTTAATTACAAAATTTTATATTAAGTAAGACTGTAGCATTGTAGGGGAGGCCTGTGTCCAGCAGGGACTCCACAACCAGGTATTGATAATAAAATAATTTTTATTTGATTACACTTGTTTTGTGATTCTTATCACCAAGAAATTTGAATTTTCTATTTATTTCACCATTAAGCGAGGATGTAACAAATTTTCTCTTAATACAATTTGATATACATGCCTTTTTGTAAGTTTTGCAGGCGCCTCCCGACGACAACGTGGGGAAATTCGCATTTTGATAAGGCGGGCAATCTTGAAGAAAGAAAACGACACGAAAAAGCATTTCCTTTTCTTTTGTAAAACTAATGTAATAAATCTTGTTTAGTCGAAGACTGGAAATAAATGTAAACCAAAGTAACCCTTAACCAAAATTGTCCAGCGTTTTTTTGGTTAAAACAGAAATGTCAATCACTTTCGTTAATTTCAAACCATAGGCCTGAGCCTTCGTTAATTCTGTGTTCAATAATTATGCGGATATGTTTTCATTTTGATAATTAAATAATAGTATAAAATGTATGGTATGGTACTAGGGAAATTAATGCATATTCAAACAAAACATTTTCAAACCCAATTTTTTTATTGTTTTATTCATAAGCCAAAGGAAACCTTATAAGTAAAAGTTTGATTTTTTAAATTTATTATGTGATTTAAAATGCACTGTTAATATAGATAATCTGACCCAACATGAAGAAATTTATTGAGCTTAGGGAATAAAAGAGAATCACAATCGACCCAAAAAAAGTTCTTGGCGGTTTTGTTCTTCTTGGGTCAGATGTATAATTATATTTCATTATGGGCTGTTTGGACTGAAGGTTGTTCATTTTGTTTAATCATAAGGTTGTTTTATTTTTAATTCAAATCTAAATTTAATAACAATTTTAATTTTGATAAATTATATTTTTTTTGGATTTTATAAATTTTTACCTAATTTTGTATTCCAAACAAGAAAAAAAAGGAAAAATAAAGTTTGATTCATAAGAAAATTAATTTTAATCTGGTCGTATACTTGTTAATCCAGCTGATATTAAAAATGGCACTCTTGTATTTTTGGCTTAAGCTATCTTGAAATTGTCAGTAATTTTTTTCCCTGTATAGTTAAGGGTCCAGGAACATAACTCCAATTTTCTGGAAATTTTACTGGTATTATTTAAATTAATTTAAAGAGGGTTTGTAATAATAGGAGAAATTCCAACCATTTTTGTTTCAATCTCATTGTCATGCCGATTTAAACCTCACTTTTGGAATATTTCCATAGCAGGGGTCGAATGGGATCCCTTTTAAGCATTTTAAGTAAATTTTTTTGAAAATTAGTCAGGGACATTTAACCTTATTTAAAAATAAAAACAAAGTTCACATAAAAGGAATGAATAAAAATTCTTCATTTTAATTTTTGACATAAAACGTAGAATTTTCAACGACTTTTGATAAAATAATACCTCAAAACTTATCAGAATTTAAAATGCGGGGTGGCAGGAACGCGAAAATTCGTTCCGGAAGACATTTCCACCATTTTATTGGTAAAAAAGTTATCGCCGTTAGGTGTCGGAAATATTTTTTGAAAAACATTTAATTTTCCAGCTGATTGATTTCCTACTGAAGCTGTTTGAATCAAATTACCGCTAATTGTTGACTTTAAAATGCCATATTTGCCTTCGTAATCTATTGGTACCAAAATTACTTTTTGTTAAGTGGTAATTACTTCCACGTCGTATTTGTAATTATCTTCAATTCAAAATATGTAAAATTTTTCACCCCAACCAAGGTTGCTTTGACCACTTTGCCACCTTGAGGGATGTTTGGAAAAGCTAACGCACCCAAATATACGAACGACCCATTGTAACCGCTTATTTACCTTTAAGGAATTTAAAATTGAAAAATCCAAACTTTTCTTCCCAAAAATAAGTTGAAAATATGTAATCTTAATATAGTTTTATAAAGATTTGAGAATAAATGTAATAAAATATATTTATTACAATAATATTATTCTAGAACCAAAGGTTTATTGTTTAATCTTTAATTTGTTAAATGACTGAGATTTCATTTCCGGTAATTTGGGCCTGGGTTTCCTTACAAAATAGGCACCACGAAATTTCCACCGACGATCCCTTGCAAGAAGAACCTAATTTGTTTGTACTTATATCTGTTTATAAACGTTGAATCACAAGAATGGAAAAACTTTTTGATTGGTCTCCGGATTCCTAACATTTTTATATCAATAAATTACCAAGAAAACAACGGTAACAACAAACGTAAGGGTTTTCGGTTACCACGAGTAATCCAAATACTTTGGTTGGTCAACAACAGTTAGGGAGGCCCAAAAAGCATAAGTTGGGTAAGAAGAATAACAGTTTTGTTCCATAAATTACAATAGATGATTCTTGGACAGTTTTTCTAATCGGTGTCATGTGGGATTAGGACGCCATGACAGAAACAAAAAAACAATACGCCCAGGTGCATTTCTTGTGTAAAGAAAAAAAAAAAGAAAAATCCTTGTTTTGTTACGATTTTTTGTGAAGGTTTGTAAAAATCTTTGTATTCTTATTAGGTTATCTACGAAATGTTTTTTTATCCAATTACGTTTATTTAAGTATTAGATGGAATCGTTCTTTTTTTTACCTACAAAAGTGTTTTCCTTGTCTTTCCCTTTTTCTTTGGGACTGTGTTGGACAAAATGAATAAACCATTGGATAATAGAATAAATAAACGGGCAAAAGTACCTATCCGTTTTGCCCGTTTATTTTTCTTTATCCCACAAAGGAAAAATATTAACAGTTTTTGACAACCCAAAATTAACGGTACTTTTTAAATTTAATTTCAATAAAATAATAAATATAATATACAACTTTTAAGGTGTTAATTTATAAAACTCAAAAGTAATCTGGCAGCATAGTTGGAAGAAACCTCGATAAACAGTAAGAGCTTAAAAGATGACGGACTATCTATAAAACCAACCTTTAAAATATGGAATTCCCATTTACAACTTTACAAGAAACATGAGAAAACCGAAAATAAAATTAAAAAAAATTGGGTCCAATTTACATCAGTTTTAGTCCACAAGAAGAAAAGAGCAATGTATATATTTGACTTTTACTTCGTCGTCGTCGTCTTTCAATGTCCAAACCACTGCTGGAGCATAGGCCTCCCCCCAAAGTCGCCAAAAGGTACGATCCTGTCCACCTGAATCCATCGACCTCCTGCACATTTGCACAGGTCGTCACTCCATCTGGTGGGGTCGTCCGACACTGCGATGGCCAGTACAGGCTGCCACCGAGGGCCTTTTGGTTTATCGGTTCTCCGGCTAAAGGGCCGGGCCCATTGCCACTTCAAGGTTAATTTTGCGGGCTTGGGTCGGTTACCTTTGTTTCTTCTGCGGATGGGCGTTCGCACTTTATCACGCAAAAATCCGAGCAAGCCCGCCCTGCTCGCTGGTGACTTGGAGCCCTTGATACGGCCGGCAGTGAAGGACCATTCCGGCCATAGGTTCACTTCAAAACTTGGTCAAAGACCTTGGTTTTAGGGACATTGGGGAAATGGGACGAGAGGATATGTCGTAGCTTCCCGAACCGCCCATCCGGCTGGATTCGTTTATATCCCATCAAGTTAATTCCCAATTGGACTACTTGTCCCAGGTAAATGTTTGTTAATCCCGAATTCAGCGAACAACCACCGGCATAGGCATGACCGGGCTGTTAGAACATAACTTTCGTCGTCCCATGTTTTCATCCGGCCCACTTGTTGGAGAGACACTTTGAGGTCATTGAGCATGCATTTAGGTCCTAGCGACTCCGCCCCGATGGCATATCGTCGGCAAATCTAAGGTGGGAATACACTCGCCGTTGATGCTTAATGCCCTTATGACTTTTACTTACCTGGAAAATCATCGAGGCCGGCAAAGGGAAAACATTTCAAATTAGGCCTATCCCAACGGCTGTCCTAAAAACCGGGTCAAAAACACAAGAGGCGAAATCAGAAATTGTTGACGTCAACTCCCGTCAAAGCCGAGAAAGCATTGATATTTCAGAAAGGAAATAAAAGAAAACCAAGATATCGAGTTAGCTGGCCCCAAGACTTAAACTAAAAAAGACTAACACCCCTCAGTGGAAAAAAAGAGCAAAATAGTTTGAAACAGATTTTACTGTTTAGTTGGGCAACCAAATAACCCAACCGAAGTTGGATTCAATTAATCAATAACAAAGTTGGGTAAAGCTCTTGCAGGTTTGGCAGCTACTTGAATGAATGCGAAATTATCCTAGCTATTTCCAACATTATCCTTTTTGCCCTTGGGCTTATCCGTTTTGCCCGACCCCCACGGGGTAAAACGGATAATTGACACTTTTGGTTAAAGCCAAAATTAATATAGAAATAGTTAAAGTTTTTTATGTTTATTGATTATTTTCCAAAGATGATTAAACATAGTTTACAAATTAAAAAGTAAAAAAGATTTCTAATTGATTACGATTGTGGTTTTATTTACATTTTCCCTTAACATATGCGTCTTGGGCCCGGCCTTCCCTGGACAAACTACAGTAAAAGTACAGTACAAAAAAGTTAGTAATTTTACGTGCCAATGGAAGTGATAACAATAAGCAACACAAATTTCCGCGACCACAGGGGTCAGTCGATCTATATCCTGTAAGGTTGCTTTTGTTGTTTGGTATAACGATTCATTGTCTACGTTTGAGCTTTTATCAATAATCCTCGAAAATCTTTATCCGGTTGATATAATATAAGATACAAAAAGAACATGCATCTATCTACTAGAACTTATCTTGTACATAATATATTTACGTATTAAAGTTATTTAAGCATCAAAGTTTGTTTTAATACTATCAATTATCCAAAATTGTAAGGTTTTTAAAAACACAACAATGTGTTTAATTTTTTCATACTTAATGGGGAAGTTTACTAAATATTGTATTTTAAAAGATGCATCTTTGGCCAAAAACAAATATGCTATATAAAAAAAAAAGGTCCGGGACTATCTTGCTTTTTAATATTTACTAAAATTATAAGACTTCATGCCATAAATGTGAGTAAATCATAAATTTACGCTTTTTAAAATCTTAGTTTTAAAGAAATGTTATAAATATAACCAATTTCCAATCAGAGTAAAATAAAAAAGGACAAGAGATGTTTAACTGTGTTTCACAAAAAAATTATTGTTATAAATTTAAAAAAAACATATTTTGTATTTTTTTAGCCATTTATCTATCTAACTTTTTCATTTATAAAATTCGACCCTCATTATGCCCACCAAATTTGGCGAACGAAGACTGAAGTTGGGAAATTCATTAAGAATGATCGTTTATGGTCCTTCTATTTTAAATTTCATTATTTTACTAAGGGCTGCGGGCGAATAATAACATTTAAATTATCAAATCCACTAATTTACGGATTTTTCGCGATCATCATCCCTTTGTTAGTCCGTGCTGGACGAAACTTAATACACCCCTATCCATTGGGGAGTTTGGACCCATTCCCCACCTGGTCAATGCGGGTTGGTGGTGGACCATTTTAAATGCCATCCTTCCTGGATCATCCTTTTCGACAATTGGGGATCGGCCCTCCTAACCAACTAAAACAAAATGAAAATTTTTGCTCCAAGTTCGACCCCGACCTCCGGTTTTCTAAACACCCCCCCCTTGGGGCAAGGGTCTTTTTGAAAGGGTTTTTCCGGGTTGGTATTTTCTGTATCTCTTGTTTTAAATAACCGTGGAGTTTTTTTAAAAATTGCATATCTTTTTTCTTAATTTCCTTTGGTTTAACAAAAGTATTTATTTTCCTTCGGTTTTGTGTTTTTATACTCTGCGTTTAATTTTTAAATTATTGGATCCCAGGGGTGGCAAAGCCAACCATCCTCTCTATTAAAAATTTGGATAATTTTTTTTCTTTCTTGAATCATCATTGGTATAAATCGTGTTCATTAGCCAGTATTTTTGGCAAAATCAATATAATGATTCTTGTTAAATGGCAAATTGCAGATTTCTTATGGGTCGTGCTTAACATCACTATATGTTCTTTTCCTGGTTTTACTGGTCTTTTTTGTTTGTCCAATGTAGAGAACCACAATCAAGTCAGTTTGTCTCACCCGGTCCCGAGGGAATTTTTACATTTGACGGATGGTAAAATTGGCCAATCTTCCGGCGGCTTATAATATTTTTAATAGAAGCTGCTTTAAAATTAACCAATTTTGTCGGTACCCTCGATGTGGGCGAGGTACTTTCACGCTGGGCCGAAAAGTTAAAATTATTCCCAAAATTCTCTAATCGGTAAAATATATTTTTAAGGGTCCTTAAATTTTTAATGTGTTGTTATATTTTCATTAATGTTTAGGAATTATACCAAATAATTATTACAAAGTCCAAAGTTTATTCGTTAAAAAATTATCTCTTATGATCCAAATGTTTACATTCCTCATTCTCGCATTGAATTGTGATATTTCTGGATGGTTTATAATTGGTGGTCTCCAAATGTCATACTCAATTGAAGGTTTGCGTAGACAACGGTAAACTTATTACGTTTCCAAAACTTTACAATCTTAAAACGGCAAAGTCTCAATCAAAAAATCAACAGTATATCGTTTCAGTTTAGAACTTGACACCATTTTTGAATAATTTTCCATTCAACGAAACGGAATCTACCTTTCTAGTTACAGCCCAACTTAGTCGTATAAATGACTTCCAAATGATACATCTTTTAATAAAATTTGAAACCTATCTGGCCGTATATTTTATTTAAAGACCCCCTGTAAACCATCGCATTATTTTTCAAAATCTCAACACTGTCATCGCCTGTTTATCCACTTCTGCCAGGCCTTAATAAAATGGGGGTTTTTGGACCGTATCCACCCGCTGGTCAATGGGGTTAGTGGATAGACCGACTTTTACATGCCAATCCTGATGGTCATCTTACTTTTCAGACAATTGATCAAAATTGTCCCCAAAATCAAAACAACAGTTTTCCCGGATTTGAACCCATAGCTCCGGTTTTTAAAGCAGGGCCAAAGCGCTAGGTCACGGAGGCATCACTAACAATATTTTTTTTAATGTATAAAATTTTTATACATTTGATCTAATTTTAAATATAACATTCAAGAAATTAAAGGTGGAATTTTAATAATATATGTAAATTAGACAAAACTTTATGTTTCCTTAAGAGGAAAATTTTTATAAATCCGTAATAGATAACACCCCGGACGCGAGATGAATTTTAAAAAAGTTAAACGAGTTTACAAAACTTTTGACAAAGGAACCATCTGTAAAACTAAATTTTTGCTTATTTCCCCTCTTATTATTTAATAATTTTTCTTTTGCGATAAATTGTGTCTTTTTCGCGAAATCCTTTTTTAGATGTTGTTAAATGCAAAACACCAATAAAAAAAACCCTTAAAAAATTTAATTATCACGGGATCCTTGATTTGAGTTTTAAAATACAGTTATAAATAAAGCAAAAAAAAAATCCTTGAAAATGAATTTGAGTTTTATCAAACGCTTGAAAAAAAAGAATGTAAATATTCCAAAAAAATTATTGTAAAAAAATATTAATTCGTTACTAAAGCCCTCAACAAGTGGCATTTGATTATTTTTGTTGATAAAATAATTAATAAAGTACTCATCATGTTCTTGTTGATGTATTGTTACCGAATTAAAACTGAGTGCCTTTCGTTGATACCAATACCAATGAGCCGATGCCTTAAAGTGTTTACATTCTTTCGTTTTAAAACTAAAAAAATCGTTCAAGCATAGCATAGTGACCTTTTATTTCTTTTTGACTGGATTTGCTTAGATTTAAAATTAAAGCCTTGTGGCTATCCTCTGTGCCCAAACACGCGGGGTGGGAAGCCCAAGCGCCCAAACGTTGGGGAGGACAACGCGGAATTATTTTGTTTAAATCGGATAAATGAAATCCTATGTTGATTTTAAGTTTTAGTAAGAGGTGGCTGGTATAAGTTTGTAGTAAGCCCAAGGTTGTTCCTAGCATCGTTATATTAGAAACAGATATTGTTTACAATTAATTTAAATTACTATTTTTGCATAACGTGTGGGAAATTAAAACGAAAACCGTTTGCCGATGACAGTTTGAAAATATCCCTCAAATTTTCTGTCGCATTTTTAATTTTTCTGAGAGTCTTAGTGTTTAGAGAACCTTAGGGCCCAAAAATTATTCCATATCATCTTATGTCGACGCGATTTAAAAAATTTGCAAGCAGATAAACCACTAATCTTTATACACGTCTGAAAACTGCAACTGTAAGTTCTTAACTATTTTATCGCTAAGGTCGTCTTTCGATTTTCCAGAACAAAATATAAACTTTAACATTAGATTCCCTATTCGTACTTCGATTGGGTTGATGGGAGACGTGGGGCCAAAAATTTCGTTATTATAAACAGCTTTACCACCCTCGATCGTAAAATTTGCATGAAAAGTCCTTATAGTATCATCAGATAAATTTGTTGAAATAATAAAATATGGGTTTAGTTTATTATAAGTTTTAACAAACCCCCCCTTCAAAACGCTTTTGATAATAATCAGGCCAAACAAAGGCCGATATTAAATAATTTTTAAAAATTTATTTAACTTTGTTTTGTAAACTAAATTACTTTTTTAAAATAATAAAGAAATATTGAGTTTATAAGACGATAAAAAAGATTAATTAAACCACCAACAGACGGTGTTTTACTGTTAAAGCATTTTAATGGGGAAGTGCTAGTGTAATGAAAAGTTAGGGACAGAGGTCAGACAAGCGTTGAAAGTTAAATATAGTTTTTTCAGGTATAAAGGAAAAATTTCCGTAAACTTTGAACCGTTAATCCTTCCCAACACCATATTTTTTTAAATTAGCCAATGGCGATTTTTATTTTTAAATAATTTTCAATTTTAAAAAAAATTAAACAAACAAAATTTCTCAAAAATTTAGGGTATAGTGTCCAAAAGCAAAGTTCATTAGTAGTAAATCAAGGACTCATTTTCTGGTTTGTTTAATGAATCGAAAATTTGTATTTAGTAAATATTTTAGATTTTTCGAGATTAAAGCTCAATTACTTCTGTATTTTTTTCGTAGTTTAATCGGTCATTTATTTATCATTTAAAAATTTTAATAGTGTTGATATTTAATAAAATTTACTCCCGAACTTGCCCTTTTTAAAACCAAGTTATCGATTTCGGTGATATGTTTAACCACCGATACTTCGAACGGAGAAAAAAAATGAAGGGAAAACGTGCCAAAAATAAAAATTGTAGATTATTCGTTTCGTGTTTTGTCACGACTTGAAAGTACTGGGTACGAAGATATGTAATTATAGAAAGGAGAATCTAGAAACTAAGCTGAAACGAAAATTTTCATACAATGTAAAAAAAAAGCTGAAATCGATTCAATTTTCGTCGTCATTGGTTGCTCGAGACCCTTCTCTTATTTAAATTATAGAAAAAAGGAATATTGAACGTATTTTCTTGCTACCTAGTTGTTAGAAGCAGACATTCTTTACGGTCTCAATCTGGGTAATCTATAAAAAAAAATGGGTGCGTGTCTTATTACCCGCGTGGAAGAACCTTTGGTATTAAAAAATAGTTTTTTAATTGCATCAAATAATTAATTACAATAAAATAATAGAAGAAATATTAATAAAGAAAATATTACCATTATATCAAGTTGAATAAACATCTTACAAATATTAAATATTTTATATAATAATATAAATTTAAAAAAATAATTATAATAATAATATAAAATATGTTATATATACATATATACATATATATATATATAAAAAAAAATACTAACTCATAACATTAAACAAAACTATCGCAAAAAAAACAAACCCATTATCACTACAAAAACCCTTTCATATGTAATATGGACCTTTTACATTTTTCCCTTTTTCATTATAAACTGTTAATTTTTGGTGACAAATCGTAAAATTTCCTCTCATCATTTTTTCATAACGCGCCTAAAAAGTATAACTTCAATAATTTTTTGGTAACATTAATTAGAAAAAATTTAAAAAATAAAAATAATTTATTTCAAAACGAATTTTCTATTATTTTAATAAAAAAAAATTAAGTTTCTATATTAATATTAACATTAAAAATAAATTTTGGATAGTGGACACAAAGGAACACCCAAATGTAAACTTGAGGGGACATAGTATAATAAAAATTAAAATGCATATTGTAAAATTGAGGTCATAAATTTCAACTTTAATTGAAACAAACCTGTAAATTTCTTGCCATAGATTGTATCATTTTTTTCCGTTAATATAATCTTCCCAAAATAAATGCGCCATTTTTTGTTGACGTTCCGTTCTATTCAACTTTTAGATATTATGTGCAAATGTTTATAGGTAATTTTTTCAAAAAAACCAGAATACTAGGTAAATTTAAGATGTTTTTTTGAAATACCAACATTTTTTTACTGTAAACTAAAAAAAAAAATTTTGATATCCGTAATCAAAAAACATTACTTTCTTTGACATTATTTTGCCGTTTTCTTGGCCTATATTAAAGGTTTAAAAACTGGCATCGTTTTCCCGAAATCAGACCCATAAGTATGTGGTTAGTAGTCTTAATGAATGTTTATATATGTTTGTGCACAATTTCGATTACTTATAAATAAATTTCCTAAATTTAATGAATTTAATTTCTTAGCTAATACCAAAAGTAAAGTTTAAAACCATAAATACATACAAATTGCTATTATAAATTAAAACATGTATCTTATTCTTGTTAATTATTAATAGCTACCTTTATTATCGTAAAGCGAAACGCAAGTTTTAAGAGAATTATTACGTCAGTATTTATCCAATGAAAAATTGAAAATAAAAATACGTTCGTAAAGACGTTTTCAAGGTTTTCAAATTTTTTTTTTCCAAAATAAAAGCATTAGTTTTTTCATTTATTTTTGATTTTATTCTTTATGAGCCGTACTTTTTAATGATGTAATTGACATTATAAAGAATCTGGGAAATCTTTAAAATTAGAATAAACAGTTAACATTGGTTGAAAAATTATTACAAAAGTGAAAGTTTTTTCGGTGTTTGCAAATGAATATACCAAACAAAATCACCTAATGCCTAGATTTATCAATAAAATTATAGTTAAAATCCAGGAACCAGATGGGACTGAACCCGGGTTTCAACACGTTTCGTTTGTATTTGTTGATATTCTTTTTAAAAATTAAATCATTTATGTAAGATTTTAAAGAAAAATGTTTAATTGTTTTCTTGTTATATTTATACATTAAAGCTGCCTAATTTCGAACTGAGAATAATCGTAAACTGCAGTTAATTAAAAGTGAAATTTTAAAGGAACGGGAAATAAAGATTTTTTTTCTGGCCCGAATTTAGGAACAATTTTAATGACCCTGTTTAAAATTGGCCCTTTATAATTTCTTTAGATGGAATGCTTTCAAATGTGATTTAGTCAATATGTTTTGTTGTTCAAGGTAATGGAAAATGTTTTTTTATATTATTGAACACTAAATTTATAAAAAATTTAAAAATGTACAACTAAATAATAAAATATTGAAAACAAACCATTCTTGAATAAAATTTGGTTTCGTTGATTTCTTGTTATTTTTCTTCTCATTTTTTCCCTTGAAAATTTATAAAGATTTTAATACTGGTGTTTTCATGCTACTTCTCTTTTAAATTGTCACTTATTCCACCTTTTAAAAATATTTAGTAACCTGTACTCCTAAGCCTAGGCAAACACAAAGCTTTAGTCAAAGCTTCGGCTGGTTTTTAACCTCCTTTATTTTATGAGAATAGTGACGAACGAACGAAAAGTTCGTAAATTAAGTTTATTCGATAATATAGTATAGACAAATTTAGTCTTGAGTAATCAAAAGACGAATAATGTCCCTATTTTTTTCCCCCACTAACGGGTGCGGGTTCAAACGATTACGTTTGTCTTGTGGGAGTGACAATCAATGGAAAGGGTATTTTCGGATTATTCAAATAAATTAATCAATATTTGCATAATCTTAAAATAATCCCATTCATATGTTTCGGTCGGGTATGTATTCCCGCTTACCAAATTATTGATATTTGTCCAAGCCTCTATCTAATCTAAATGGATAAGTTTTTTGAAATTTTTTTTTTGATTGGCGTATTCTTGTGTTTCTCAACTTTTTGGTTTAAAAGTAAATTTTTATAAAGAAAAATATAAAACTATTTTAAAGTTAACAATAACGGTTTTCATTTTATCAAAAAGTCTTCAAATGTTGTTAATAAAATACGTTCCTTTGAATTGTTCGTTACGTTCCCGGGGTAATTTGGTTGGTTTAACCCCCGCCTTTGTAATCTATTTCGCTATATATAAGTATTGTAAGCAAACAAATAACAATGAGATCTGACGTAACATGAAATACGTCTCTCCAAATCGACTTTTCGGACAATGGTAAATACGCATCCTCGACATTATTAAGGGAATCATTCGAATGTATAAATATAAAAATCGTTCTATAACTGCGTTATATAAAAGTATTTTTTGATACTTTTGTTTTATTTACTGTCATTATTTAATACACAAAGGTTATATCTGTATAAGCATAAGATATTTAAAAAAACCAAGTGAAATTGAAAATAGAGAATGACCGATTTCAAATAGTGTGTGACTAATATGCGCAAAAAAAGCGGGAAATGTGAAAAAAAGCTTTCTGCACGAATCTGTCCCCCGATTTCTGCCTACGTCTTATAAAGCTTTTATATATTATCTGAAAGATCTGAAGCATATAAGATATCTGTGATATCATTTAAAAGATATTTTGAGGTATTCATGTAATTAAAATGTCTGGTTTTTCTAATGATTTACCTTAAATGAGCTTTGAAATTCATGCCTTATTATTACATTTTTTAATTTAACATTAAAATGCCTATTGTGGGTTATTCTTAAAACATAGATATATGCACTTGCTAACTTTATCATCGACCAATTCAAGAAAACTCTTTTCTTAAATATAAATAAAATAAAATAAAAATAAAAAATAAAAAAGCCTTTTATTTCCAGTAAAAGAAATTTACACTTCTCATGTATCTATTAAGTATGTGTTAGTTAAAATAGTTTAATCTATGTTAGTATAACTTCTCTTTCTTAATGTATAATATATATAAATCCTGTATGTTTCTTTATGTGTTTTATAATAATATATTTATATATTTTTTGTTCTTTTTTCTAGTTTAAATTTTTTTTTTTTTAATTATTCTACCGGAACCCCAGAATGGGTAAAGGCCTCCTCCAGTGACTCCCATTTGTTTCTGTCTTCAGCTACTTTTATCCAGTTTGGTCCAGCTATCGTTTTGATATCATCCTCCCATCTTGTAATAGGTCTACCTTTTGTTCTTTTGCCTAGTGGTCCGTTCCATAAAGTTACTTTTTTGGTCCATCTTTGATCTGTTAGCCGGGCAACATGACCGCCCACTTCATTCAATTTTTTGCGTAACTTAAAGCGTTTGTTACTTTTGTTATTTTTCTTATTTTAGTATGGCGTATTTTGTCCAATTTCCTTATATTTAACATGCTTCTTTCGAGTCCTCTCTGACAAACGTTTATCTTTTTTCTTGTTTCAGCAGTGAATTTCCACGTCTGGCAACCATATGTCAGACATGGCAGAAGGTTCGAATTCATGACTTTGGTTTTTATGGCTTGTGGTAGATTACTTTGAAAACATCCTTGAGACTCAATATTTGTTCCATGTTATTTTTATTCTTTTCTCTATTTCTATATTTTATTTTACTGATACGGTAAGACATGTAAGCATCTGGGAATGCCTGAAAGAACAAGGAGCAGAGGAAAGATATGTAAAAATCATCAAATCCATATATAAAACCAACAAGGGTAAAAATTAAACTTGAAACCTTAGGTTCAAGCTTCCCAATAGAAAGAGGAGTGAGACAAGGAGACCCTATCTCCGACAATATTCATAGCTGTCCTCGAGTCTATCATTTTCTTAAATACTACTAATATAATTTTTATTAGACATAGACCAATGTTTGTATATACACATAGCCTTATTCCGTTAAAAAGGCACAATTTGCGTCAAATTAAAATAAAGGAAAAATCGAAAAAAAAATCGAAAAGCTACATAAATAAGCAGTAATTATGATTTCCTTAAAATAAGTAGTGCTCAAACTAAATTGGCCCATAAACATGACAAAACAACATGTAATATACATATATATTAACAAAAGTAACATATATTGTGTTAATTCCTCTAAAAGGGACAGAACTCAATATAAAATGCAATTAATCATTGCATCGTTGATTTTTAGTAAAGACAGTTCATGAGATTTATTACATTTACTTTAATTTATTTCGCGTTGCGTACCAAAATAAGACAAATAAATTTATACCAGTATATAAAGCATTAACTTGTTTTGTAAACATTATATATCTACAAAATCTATTTGTTAAATGTTTCCTCCTGCCTAGGGCATCATGATAACCCCTTCTTACGTTTATTAATGCCCTGCGGGGAGCTATCCATTCCCACAGGGAAAATATTATCCGAAATACAGCTCGTACCCTTTTGTATTCGTTTCCTCGCAACTTAATCATACCTTTAAAAGGAGGAACTGGTGAACTTCGTAAAATCCATTTGTTACGGATAATAAACACGCGATTAAAATTTTAGAGCCTTCAAAATGTCTGTGTATAATTTTGTTAAAATTAATATTATAACCTAATTTATGTTTTTAAAAGAGTTTTAATATTAACTTAAACTCAGGTGATTAAATGCTTTTTAATACTTTATATGTTATTTTTATTAGGGTTTCAATAAAAATTATACAAAGTACTTCTTCTTTATTTATAGATGATCGTTTAATATTAAAAAAAAACGACAGATATTAATAAATGATGATGAAAAGATGTTATAATTATTGATTGCATTTTAGTTGTTTGTCATATCTATAAATAGTAGTTACGTACTAGCTTCTACGTGAATTTAAATATGAAATGCTATATTAATCAAGGTGCAACGTCTTTAAACGTTGGTGAGGCAAAAACAATGTGGAATAAAGATTATAATTAAAAAAGTGTATTTGGAATTTGTAATTAATAGATGAAACATTTAGATACATAAGTACTATTAAAACGTTATAATTCGTTAATATTGTTAATGGAAACAAATTAAAATATTAGACATATCATATAAAATGCGCGGCAGAATTTAAAAACGTTATCATTAGCCTTTGTTAGTCTACAGGTGGACATAGGTTACCTAATATTTAGTTTAATAAAAATTGTAACATAAGTAATAAGACTATATATAAAACCAAATATCATCATCATCAGCCTTTGTCAGTTCACTGCTGGACATAGGCCTCTCCTAATGCACGCCACGCTTCCGATCTTCGGCTTTTCTCATCCAGCCCACACCGGCTACTTTGCGAATGTCATCCTCCATCTTGCCGCAGGGTCTACACATGTTTGCTCAGCAAACATAGTGTGACCTCCTGACGCCTCGCCTCGCCACGCCTCGGTCTCCACTCCAGAGCTTTCCGATTCCAGTAGTCATCAGTTATGCGGTTTATATGCCCGCCCACTGCCATTTCAGCTTACTATAAACCAAATATATTGTATTTAAAGTAGTCAGTCGTCGCGCAGATCATAGAGACTTAACCTGACCGGAATTTATTCTTGAATAGCCCTACCGTATTATGAAGAACGAAAGGATCGCTTCGCAAAGCCTACGGCAGCACCTATTACTGGTATAGAACTAGCTTCATGTCACTTGCTCACACGCATCTTAAGGCAATTAACTACAAGTTTAATGCTAATTTTACTTCGAACCCCTTGTGTATCACCATCGCGTCTACGTGCTTTAGTTTGTGCTTCTTTCTGTGACTTAAACGTTATATGAACTAGCTTAATACCTTTGAAAACGAGATATTATAGATTATTTAAAATCTTAAATATTACGCCTAAAGTACCTGGACTTCATGTAACAGAACGTCGCAAGATAGATTCTGAGGGTCATGATGTAAGACATAATGACAGATCGTAGCTTTGAGCCGAAACTTAATCATTCTCGAAATTAAAAAGCAACTTAAATGAAATCAAATAACAATACTCCGTGCAGATAAAGGAACTACTACGGTTGATAAGGCCATACCTATCGTGTGGTATCACGCTTGCCATCTGAGATAATCCTTACAAAACCAAGATATAAAAAACTCTCAACTCATTAAAACTTTCTCGTGGTTATACCGTACGTCATATCTTGCCTGCATCCCTACTTTCTAGGTACTTTTTTTATTCTATGAAACGAAACAACGAAAAATAATAAAGCCTTAAAACAAAACTACATGTAGTGTACTACAGCTCCAAATAACTTATTTAATAGTAACACACAAATGAGGGTTTGAACCTTCGTTACTAGAGTTATTTATGATATAATGTAATTGCTACTGTCAATTGCAATTTATGACAAGGCCGCCGCTGAGCCTGTTCGAACTGCCGGGATGACCCACAAAGTTTTAACTTATAACACGATAATCTGCCCAATGTATTATTTTATGACCATGATAGATAAAATAGCCATTAGCAAATTGGTTGTAAATTTAATTAGGAATAGGGCATAAATTTAATATCTCAACTATTATGA
This sequence comes from Lamproptera curius, assembly GCA_029286875.1. Taxonomy (NCBI): domain Eukaryota; kingdom Metazoa; phylum Arthropoda; class Insecta; order Lepidoptera; family Papilionidae; genus Lamproptera; species Lamproptera curius. Next base: position 19,022 of record JAGSMT010000419.1, on the reverse strand, counting down.
GGTGTAATGGTTTATACTAAATATCATGGTAGGTAAATTTTTATAAGGTTATAAAGTTAACCTCCGATACGTTTTTAATCTTGCCTGGAATTTATTAGATTGAAAGATACGTTCATCTCAAATATAAATTCTCTTTAATAGTCACGTAGTCGATTTATTTTCGTAATATTACTATTATGTCTATATAGTGATAATACGATTATTGTCTTAAAAGGATAAATATATATATTACACATATATATACATAATAGCAGAATAAATTTTTGTTTTATATTTTAATTTGCAGGGTAAAGTATGACTTGCAAATCATTGTGTGCTTACAAATGTGCCCTGGATTGCATTATAAAATAATGTGAATTTCTTAAAACTTACACTTCTGTAACAGTGACCACAATAATATAATAATAATCTAGTATAGATTATACTAGATTATGATAATTGACATATTACAAAAAGTAAATTCATTTGTTAAATCGATTTTCTTCAGCTTAGTAACCTACATTAGTAATTACAGTATAGTAATAAATTGCTTACAGAAATGTCTTTAATTCTATTCGCTGTAACAACACACATGTAAAGCTTTTTTAATAAAATCGTTGCAACAATTTATAACTCTAACAAACAAAAATTCTAATTACTTTTAATATAGATATACTTATAAATATTAGATAATATTTATCTCGTGCATCGATAGTATAGTGCGTCCGAACAAATGAGAGATAATAAATATTTTGACTAGCCGTTACCCGCGACTTCGTCCGCGTTAATTTAAATGTCCCCGAGATGTATTAAAATATAATGGATAGTATTATATGAATGAGGTGTTTTATTTGTTTGTGTCTATCATTCGACAAAAAGTTTATTTGAGGCATTTATCACTATTGTCGAAACTAATGCTCATAAGCATTAGTTTTACATAAACCATTATTGGAAATTCTATGTGTAAATTTGTGAATCCCAATTAAAGTAACTTATGAGTGATCATAATTAGGTATACCTACATTCCAAAAATATATTTTAATACTAGTTTCATCGTCAAGTGTTAAAAGAAGTGTCCACTTGACGTGATTTGACACAATGCAAGTCAAGTCACTGTACGCCTGTTAGAAACTCACTTGTTTTAAAATTTCTAATGATGACGAACTTTATGACATTTCTACAAATATGTTAAAGCAAACTTCTGTCTGTCTGTGTTGATCAACAAAATCCACAAAATTGTTAAATATCTTTGGGCAAAAAAAACGATGACACATAAAAACTGACGTTGTAAGGACGATGTTGGATTCAGTAGTAGTTTTGCTCTTTCTCTAATTTTCTGGGTTAAATATATTAAACGCCAATATTTTCTCGTCCAAAAAAAATGTAATGATATCAAAAGCTGCGCATAGTCTTGTTCGAGACGACGAATGATTCAAAAGATCTTGAGATTAAAATGCCGGGAGCGATTTAGTACAAGGCGAACGAAATTCTAACACGTGATCAAAATACTCCTAATGTGTATATCATTTATGTATATAGTAAGTATTTTGGTAAAGAGTGAAATCAACATTGCTAGCGTCACTAGTTTTTTCAAATGATAAAATGTTCGTTTAAGTTCTTAAAAGAAAACGTCAAAATATAGGCAAACCTTAATGTATTCAACAAACAGAGTATTTTTTTTATTTTGAATTTTTATTTTGAGTATAGAGATTTTTTTTATTTTGAACTTATTTTGAAGATTCTTTTTGTTAACTGTTTAATTTATTGTCCATTGTATTGTTTTTATATACTAACGATGTCAATAGTAAAAGTCATAGGTATTTCTATGAAATGAGGCTTTATATTTTTATTCAATAAAATAAACGTAAAATACACAGAAAACTATCTATAAGGGTAAGTGTTATACGTATTACATCAATTGCATCATCGTACATTGGTACACTATCTGAATTTAGTTTGTCGTTTAAAGTTTAGTACGGACTTACACTAGAGTCATAAAGAGAGAAATCTTGGAGGCGAATTAGCTTCCTACGGATCTTTGTCTTTGCTACCTCAACCAGTAGTAGTTGTTCTTGCAAAATAGATAATTTAGGACATTTTGATGCCACCACATGTATCATCTACAACGTCTATCATTTAGCAACAGCAAATGGAATAACAGATCAACGCAAAAATGTATAATCAACTAGTGTTACGCGACTTCGTCGCCGAGGAATATAACGATCCGCGAGGTGTATTGAAATATACTGTGTGTAATTTAAATTCTGTGTTTTATTGTATATGACCTATCATTAGACACCAAATTTTATAACTTTAGCTTAGACGATGACGAATTTCCATATTAACTCTCATCCCTATTTCATCCCTTAGTTCATCCCCGTACAATTTTAATCTACGAACTCGCTATAAAAACACTACTCATGGCTCGTAAGAGTATCTAGACACTACATTTAATCGTGTATGTCTACATTTAACTACATTTAATGTCCAATAGAGATGATTTTCGAAGTAAACATTCATCCCCTAATTCAACCATTTCGACCACTTTTATTGCAAAAATTAGTAGCCTCTGTCTTTTCTTGGAGTCTATTTTAAGTATGTAACAAATTTTATTGGAATAGATTAAATAGTTTAGACGGTAAAGACGAACAGACAGACAGACAGCCCGACAGATAGAGTTATTTTCGTATTTATAATATTAGTACGGATTATTATCTTTAATATACATGAAAAACAATACAGTTTAGGGGTTTTATTTGCGTTTTCCAGATCTCAAACAGATGTTGTACCCAACCATCTCTTCTATTGAAATTATGATGTTAAGAAGTTGTAATAGCCTCGCTAATCATCAATAACAAGAATAGGTTTTCTTTTGCGAGGATTTGATACACGAGATTTTATTATGCGTCATAATAATATAACGGCTTTTAACTAAACTAAGTTTTTTTGCTGCTTTTTGATGCTCAATATTCGATCCGAAGAGATACACTTTTAATGAGAGACTTTTCGTGAACAACTTAAAAGGAACTTCGTAGAACGAGATTGTTGAAGTGATCATACCTCATAATTTTTCATACGCTGCTGATTTAATTGTTTCAATAAATTCATAAGAAGACAGTCTAATTTACTTACTATATTGACTCCTTATTGCGAAAAAATAATCTAAACCCTGTTAAAAGTACAAGAAAAACATTTTTTTTAAATATTTTAGAATTTGATAAATAAAATCACTCAATCTATGGACGTCGATATGTTTCCGCAGTGACGGAAACACTTTAATATTTTAGAAATATTTTTAAAAGATAACACCAGAAGGACGTGCATTCTATTCATTACGTCAATTATTAACTTTAGAGACTATTTATCTAAATTTAGCTTTTACTAAAGACACGCATCGTAAGCACGAGGACCTTCTTTTGTAAGACGGCACTATACTAGTTTTAATTTAAAATACAATAAGCCTGTTTATCTGATCCACGATACATCTTCACCACCTGACAGTCCTCGGTGACTTTTGATTTCGCAGTGTCACCAGCATTTCCGTGATTTTTAGTCCTGTACCTACAAATGCTGTACTTTGTACATAATGATGATGATAGACATGCAGTTCAGTCAGCAGCAACATTGCCTTTTATTAGCTAAAGTTCTCCGAATACTGCAGCCTTGGTACTTTTCAGACTGTTGGTTTTCGCATCTGGGTGGCACTTCGAAGATGTATCCTATAAAAAATACAATGCTGCAAAGCATGTTATGGCTCAGCAGTACAGCATTTATTATGGGCCTAATCGATCTCAGTAATTAATGAGCATCAATCATTGTCATAATTGCGAAGCCGATTCTAATTTCATGAGAAGCCTCTTTAGTTTCGTCACATCAAAATCCAAGTTTTCTTTGTACAATTCAGATGGTTTCGTATTTTTTCCCCCATTTATTATGTGTGTGTTGTAACCTATCCAGATTCACCACATTAATAATTTTATGCAGACATTTAATCGTCACAATCAAAGAATCTTCTCAATCAGAAAAACAAACGAAAGCTAAAATGCGATACTTCTTAAGGCTAACAAAATACACATTATAAGTTAGCTCTTTCATTTTTGAAGTTCGCTTTTCACAGCAGCTTATCAAAGTAAACTTTCGATGCATGTAAAAACGTTTGACGACTATGGCTTTTCCTGAGCAACGACATCGCACATACTTAATTAGCTCTTAATATAATATCAGGCGCTTTTGATTGAAATTTTTATTGTTGTTTCCTATTAGTTTGAGGAGGGGCTGATCAAGGATGAATGAAGTAAGTAAGATAATTCATGTGTTGGATGGGCATTAAAACTTGTGCGCCTTTTCGTCGTGTCAGTAATTGGTCCCATTGGGCTTTGAAGTATAAAGGAGGTGCCCACATTGTACGCGTACAACTTGTGCACTATAATATCTCCTCCGCAATTGACTGTTCTCTAATACACGGCGACATTATTTTTATTATACGATGTTTTTAAATAAAACATGACGGCAACACAAAAGACACACAAAATCAAATTTGATTTATGTATGTCTAAGCTACAAAGCTTTTTAAATCGGAGCCACATCTAACAGTTCGTGTTTCGGCTTTAAAGTCACTGGAGTATTATTATGTATTGTAATTGGCGTAGAGAATATGTGTGACGTCTTCTGCAAGTAATGGTGTATTCCCTAGTCTTTCTGCTTGACATTTTTACTTGATAATTTAGCTGGGCTGTCTTTGCTTTATTGACATAAAGTGGTAAGCGTCATTGACTTTCCAATAACATCATAATTGTACTTTAATAAATATTTAACAAAGTGCAGCGGTATGAAATTTTTTAATAAAAATAATAAAAAATTTAATAAAAATGTACTTTTTACACTTCCAACGCGTTTCATGCACCTAGTGTCTTTTCTAAATTAAAATACTTTTATGCAAACTTACACAAAATCACTATAATTATAAAAATGTAGGCTCCGAATGGATTACCTCCTTCTTTTAAGAAGTCAGTTAAAAATGATTACAATTGAAAATAGCATTTCATTTATAAAAACCTGTGAATGCATCCTTCCGACTCATGATAAAATGGGACCATTTCGAAGTTAAAACGCGTTAAAATTTTCAACAATGCAATTTTTTATTTCTCAAATATTTGATAAACTTATGAAAATAATTAGGAATACCTTAGAGGCAAGAAAAGAAATACCGACATCGGTACACTTGGGCCGAAAGAACCTAAAATGTCGGTGAATAAGCTTTTTACTGCATTGTGTGAGTAGTGAGTCGTCATTCATTCCTTCATCAATTGTTATAAACTGTGTGAAGTTAGTTAAGCAACTTTGTCACAATTTTCCGAAATAAATGTACCAGGACAACAGGACCGCGAGAAGATTGATAATAGCCGCTCTACACACAAGTAAAGATGTTTGCCTGTGCCTCTCAATGTATATGAGGAGAAAAAGCGACAGAAGGTATTACGTCGTCAAAACAATAGTCTGTCTCATTTGTTAAGACTATTTTGGATGACGATTACGCTGTGACTCAATACTGGACAGATTACGAACGTTTGTCTTCATTGTACCTTATAACTTATGTTTTATATGAAAGGACATTGTAATGAAACTATTGGGTTTTAAATCACAAAAAGTTAAACTAATTTAGTTTTAGAATCAATGTTAACAGACTTACGAGTATGTAAAACAATAATGGCGCTAAGGCAAATGCGTTTTTATTAATGGAATCCCCCATTTTTTATGTCTACGTGTGATAACCTATAGTTTTCAACTTTTTGGTACCAATTGAGTGTGTCAATTTTATTTAATTTAAATCACAGCATTTTGTAATACTAAAGTTTCGTTAAAAATCTTATTATATAAAAAATAGACTGAATTTTAGTAGCTTCTAACATTATATAGTGTTAGTATTAAAAATAAAGTAGTATTGAGTAGGTTTTCTGATTCGTATTAATTGACAATAAGCTAAATCAGCTAAATATGATTAATCCGTTATTTTAAACTTACCGAAACCATTTACATTTAAGTAGTTATCATTATTTTTATGCTTTTACGGTTTGTTTAAAACTCCATGCTATCACAGTAGTCTCCAGATTGTATCATAAAAAACAAATTGAAAGTTTGGCACAGAATATATAGAACTGACAGAAAGAGCAAAGAAAATCTACTTCTGAATAAATTCAATTAGATTATTATTTAAAATTTATTAAACGTTTGAATTTATTTGATATAAACTTTACGTACGCCATTTTCGAATTACCCATAATAACCATTTCATATTTTTAAAACTATATAAAAAAACGCTGTAAACTAATGAGTTTTGCCTTATAATCAAAAAGTAAAAAAATACTATAAATTTTGCCATGTGCAACATTAGACAGCTGACTGACAAGGAAATGCAAAACTAATTTTCTTCGAAATTTAAAAGCCTATATAAATTTAAGAGGGTATTGTTGTGGGGATCTGAAGTATTATTTTTGGTTTAAGCTTTACTTGTTGACACATCGTAAGTTAAATTTTACTTCTTTATTGATATTTTACTTGTTTTTTAATTTTTTCAATAAATTCTTCACAAAATAAAAAATCAATACGACATATTTATCTCAGATAGAAACAGCCTGAAGCGAACAAACAAAAACATCATTACCATGGTGTGTTATTATTAATGTAGTCGTTACACTAATTATATATACCATTGCTTAAAAACAGCTATTTAATTTCGATAACTTACACCAAAATCATTAATATCAGTTTCAAAAAATTTTTACTAATGTACTTAATTTTTTTCTAATTTTATTCCCTGCAATACTGTTAATAGAATTGGCAGTTATAGAAGTAAGAAAAAAATATGAAGACGTCGATAGCTCTCATCTAACCATTTAATATTTAAATCTTTCCTCAATCAGGATTTACTAGGACATATGATTTGCGTGTACTCAATATGTTTATAAGAAATAAATAAGAAATGCATATTCAAGTCGATTGATCTGATTAGACACCGACTGCAGCGCCATCTACCGGCCCTAGTTATCAAACCATCCTCTAATCTTTTAACAAATATAAAAAAATCGGTCAAGCCTGAAAAGGTGTCGAAACATGTACTGAAAGATTTTATATAATAAAGATTAATAATGCAATTCGTATCCGACACTGAACACCCATTAGAAACTCATTAGCTGCAAAATTTCTAACAGCAGTGTACAGGGAATACAGGATCGCGTGGAGGTTCAATTGTAAGATACACATTAACACACGTATGCATGTCGTAGTTACTATCGTGACGAAGAGAGAAAGAGACAAAAGAAAATTTATTCAAACAACAAGTAATTTCTCTGATTGACCATAAGAGGATATTTTGCTTCTGTCCGACTGTTCTAGAACAAAAACCATTAAGCTTTTAAACATAACCTTAAGCAAATCAAACGATGACATATCAAACCTGTTGTTTGAAAGACAACGATTCAATAGAGTGCCTTTACTATTTTTCAAATTTAACTAAGTTAAATATAATAAACGCAAAAAATTTTTCATCTACTAAATGTGTGTAACGATTCCGAAAGCTGCGCATAGTCTTGTTCAAGACGATGATTGATTTATTAGGTCTTGACGTCAATGAACCGAGAGCGACTCAGTACCAGGCGAACAGAAATGTGTTGGATCTACAATTTCAATATGTATACAAAATATTCCTAGTCACATTTTATGTATTTCATTCTGCGTCTTCATTATTTTGGCACATTAAGTTTTTTTATAAAACATTTTAAACTTAATTATATATAAAAAAACATTTTTTTTGTATTTTATCGCGATTTTTAGATCCCAGATAGATGTTCTACTCCATTGAAAGTAGGATGTTGTAAAGTTTTAATAGTCTCACGAATAATCTTTGGCGTCACGAGACATCACAAGACTTATAATACGTCATAACTTTGGATTTTAACGAAAGTATGTTTTTTACTACATTTTGATACTTGATGTTTGATTAGGAGATGATAAGTTATATTGAAAACTTTTCGCTAAAAACTTGGATTGAACTTAATAATTGGAGATATTGTTGTTCTGGTCATGAAACTGCTCATGAATTTTTTGTAGTATTCTTTTTATGTTGCTGATTTAATTAATCAAAGCGTTTCTTAAGATGTTGGTTGTAATTTCTTATGCCACCTTTTTAGCTAAAAATTCTATCAAGTTTTGTTACCATGATAGAAAGGAGAATAGCTTTATAATTTGATCTATAAAACAACTATATAACTTTTATATGTCTTTCATTCTCAGTATGATTGTGTACTTTTGTTTGCATATATTTGTCTGTTAATATTAAATAAAGCTTAATAATATTTAAAGCATATTAGCGATAAATATTGTACTTAAATTTTTATCTAAAGCAATACTTTTCCTATTTAATAAGGAAACGAGAGAGAAAGAAAATACTGCAAGCAGTTTTGCTTCTATTCCTCTTTAGGAAAAGTTTAATAATAATAATAAATTTAAGGACGTCTTTTCCATTCACCATGTCAATCATTATGTTTAGAGCAAAGCTCTTAGCAAAAATCCATCGTTAATGGCAAGCACCTTTCTAGTTCTACTATTAAGAACTAATAATGCACTTCTTTATGGGGCGTATTATGATAATTATCTTAAATACAAAAGAAATAAGTATCGACTACAAAAAACTTTAAAATTGTTTACAGCTACTAAATTCTAGGGTACAACTCATTAAAATCTGTAATAGTTGGTCCGTAAAGGGTGACCCCCTTTTATTGTATTATTACTAATAGATCGATGGCTTAGTATCTGAGTACCGATAAAAATATATATATTCTTTGAACTTCTAATTTCTGATACTCAGCAGTTAATGCATAACAAAATTTGCAAATCTCGTATTCAATGAGTTTACACGATGCCTCAAAAATTTGTATGAATTTGACTTTAAAAATTGTATCAATTTGAATTTAAAAGACTATTAAATCGATAAAAGCGAAGCCATTGAATCAACATTAAAGATTCTTTAAAAATACAGAGATTCAATTTACTATTCTGGTCAGGAATAGTCGCAGTAGTCAGAAGTTTACTTGCATTTGGTATTCAGACACAAGCAGCTCTATGTATATGTGATTTCCTTTGTCTGCAGAAAGTCGTAAAAAATTATGAATAGACTTGGCATGTAAGTGGACTTATCACATGTCAGAGAGAATACAATGCGCACCGCCATTCGCGTTTTGAAGGCTTCGGTTATCTTCAGCCCCTCTTCCGTCTACAGTCTTTGTGCTAATAAACATAATCAACCGATGACATCCATACAATCTCTGTAAGACATACTTTTTGTTAATTTAATTCTTAATTCGTTTGATTGTCTCGTGTTTAAAGATTTTACATACATTTCTTGAACCGCACGTTTTATTTTAAAAATGTGGTTTTAAGAAGTAGGGTTTTTGTAATGTAAAAATCAATGTGTTCAAGTTGTATTCATATAATTATTTATTGTTGCAGCGCCGCCTACTTTTTTCACTTTGTATATTATTTAAATATTGATATTTACACCTATTTCTGTCCTTCTACTATACACTTAAACGAATGCGGTGCAGTTACATAAAAGCATTTAGACCCGTAGCGTTGAGTCCCACACTGTTTACATTAATGTATGTCATTTTTTTGTCAATTTGCTTACCATTACACTAAATACTAATTTACTGAATATTAGCAACATCACAATTTAACGAGATAAAAGCACACAATGATTCAAAGGATGATATTCGAGGATATTTAAATAGGGAACATTGAAGAGAATAATGCGTCTTACAGATTACTTACGTAGGCAGATGTACAATACAAATAGTTTAACAGTATTATACCTATACATGAACAGTATCCGTGCGTTGTGTGTTAGATTAAAATCTCAGGTCACATTGAAAGGTATCAGCGAGGCATAAACTTTGAATGGAACCTTCTTAATTTTACCGCTTTCAAAGAACCCTTTTTCAGAAACTCCTATTTAAGTAGCGTTAATGTTTATGGAAATTTATGCAAGCAGCGCGAAAGCGATTTCAGAATCGGCGTAACAACTCGAAACTGAAATCAAATTTTTAACATTGATCGTCGCGGGAAAATGGAGCGCTAGGATTTTGTAAGAAAATTACAAGTGAATTCGTTATACGTTAGCCTTTCGCACAAAAATATAGTTCATTAATCATTTATATTTATTTTAGATAGCAAATGGTGAGATAATTAAAGTAAATTTTTTAAACTGTGTCTGATGTTGTATGGAAAGATTTTTTACAGTGTGTTAATAGCGTTATCAGTACATTTTAACTAATTCAAAACTTATAGTATTTTTGTTAATAATAATATATATTTTGACATATTGTTGTTTTGTTCGTTATGATTATTATTGATTGTTAGATTTATTTTATTGAATTAAAATAAAGCACATTATAAATTGTTTGAAAGGTGAAAACGTTTTTGAACATTTCAAGAAAACATTCAGAGAGTGATTTTGACGGTGTCAATTGGTTAGGTGGTATATTCAATAAAAGCCGTTGAGTTAAAGTATCTGTCACTTTCAAAATTTTACAATTACAAGCTTCTTGCTGACTAGAAGATGTATAATTATCGAGAACTTTTCGCTCCAGTTTCTTTGTGTGACATTGAAGCAAACAAGAGGTTGCGGTGATGAGACAGGTAAAAAGGGTGGTCAATTTATTACTTAGTATTGAGTATAAAGCTGATTTGTTTGTTACATTTGCTATATTCTGCAAACACAGCAAATATATAAAATATATAACACTGGCCTTACCTGTTTATAATCGTATCGTTTTGTTATGCTTCATTTATTAGTATTGAAAAATTTGTTTATGAAAATAATAAAAACCATGAAACGATTTGTACATAAGTACAGAAACCCGTACGCGAGCGTAAAAATTGATAAATTTTTAAAAGTGAAATTGACTTGTGTGTATAATCATGAATATTGTACGTTGTTGTTACGTGTACGTGTACAAACATATCTGACTTACCACGATAGTAACCATGTGATTTAAAGCCTTCAATGCGCTGCTTAAAAATATCATTACAAAAGGATGATGGATGGAATTGTATGAGAAACTTGGTTAGTCGTCTTTGATAAACGTCGAAGCATTACTACTCGAAACTTTTTAAATCTTTATTTTTTAACAATGAATATTTTATCTGTAATCTGGCTGTTATTTTGTGATTGTAAATATATATATACATATATATATACATGTACGTCTTGGACAAGCACGTTGAATTAAAATGCGTTTGAACCCATCGCAATTTCTGTTAAAACATCTTTACTCGATCTTAAAATGAAGATCAATTAATGAGAAGTTAAAGAAAAAAAAATTCTTGTTTTGTTACGATTTATGTGAAGGTTTGTAAATAATCTATTTGTATTACTTATTAGTTATCTATGAAATGTTTTATTATCCAATTGCACGTTTATTTAAGTATTAGATGTGATCGAACTTTTTATTACCTACAAAGTATTTCATGTCTTTACTTGTTTTATTAGGGTGTGTTGGGCAAATGAATAAACGATGTAGTATAATAGAATAAATAAACGGGCAAAAGTGATAGGTATCCGTTTTGCGTTTCATTCTATTATCCACATAAGTGGAAATATTAACATTATTTTGACAACTTTAATTAACGGTACTTTAAATTTAATTTCAATGAAATCTACAATATAACATAGCAACTTTTTGATTTAGATGTTTAATTATTAACGCAAAAGTAATCGAGCAGCATGGTCAGAAGAAACACTCGATAAAGCAGTAAGAGCTGTAAAAGATGACGGACAATCTATAAATTCAACTCTAAGAAATTTGGAATTCCATTTACAACTTTACAGAGATATGTGAAAGCCGAAATAAAATAAACAATTGGTTGGTTCACATCAGTTTTAGTCCACATGAAGAAGAATATAATAGCATGGCTATATTTAAAAAAATTGGATAGTTTATTTTTCGGGCTTACACGTTCTAATTTTTAGAACTAGTTTATGATTATGCAAAGAAAATCATATTGTCATTCATTTAAAATGGAAAAGCTGGATACGACTGGTTTGCTCTGGTTTCAAGCGTCGGCACCCAGATATCGTACTAAGAGCACCAGAGCCAACATCTTTAGCAAGAACAAGAGGCTTTAATCGGCCACAAGTATAGTTATTTTATTCCAATTATTGGAGCTTAATAGAAAAACACGTTTCGATGCAACTTCAATATATGATATGACGGACTGTAATTAAAATGCAATCTAAACCACCAGGTTTTGTCTATCAAAGCAAGTCGGGTAATATGCAGTGCAGAAAGAGGTCAATTAACCACCGTTATATTTGTTCTAATGCAGCTGGGACGTTTGTTCCAACTTTTATATTTGTGCGCAAACGTATGCAAGAACGACTCAGATAATGCCCCACCTAGGTTCAAAGCCACTGTGACTGATAACGGTTGGATTACTAGAGATGCTTTTGAATTGGTTTAATATTTTGCGGAGAAGGTTCGTCCAAATGAAAACAGAAAAGTATTAGTATTGCTCGATAATCACGAGTCGCATAAATTTTATTCAGCTTAGAATTTGCATCAAAAATCAATATTTTTGTTTGCCCCACTTACAACTGACCGAATGCAGCCCTTAGATGTGGCTGTGTATGGAACCCTTAAAAAATGTTTTGAACAAGAGTTGAACACCTTTCAAAAAATGCACCCAAGCCGTATTGTAAACTAGTACGACATAGCAAAACTATTTGGGAGCGTAGCCAAAAGTGCTTCGGTTCCAAATGCAGATAATGGTTTAGAAAACCGGAATTTGAGCCTTTGATCCAAATGTTTTGGAGACGAAAGATTATGCTCCACCCACGATAACCTACCGTCCTTTCCTGAACCACCTCTCCCTATGACTGAAGGTCCTGTTAATGATGCACCATCAACGTCAACGTCTACTGTGATCGTCTGCTGCTTTATGATTCTCAGCAACAACAGTGGCTGCGAGGGAGGCTGTAGCTGAAACTTCTACACAGTCAATCATTTCAGAAATAGATACTGAAAGGTCTACTACACCATTGCCTAACTCAAATATACTGGAGGAAAGATCAGCTCATTTACTAGCAGAAAATCATCAGAGTCTGGAGCAGGCTTACACCGTTTCAAATTAGACCTATCCCAATTATGCTCCTAAAACAGGTCGAAAACACAAGAGGTAGAAGTCAGAGGCGTTGACGTCAATTCCCTTCAAAGCTGAGCAAGCATTGAAATTTCAGAACTAAATAAAAAGAAAACCAAGATATCAGAGTTAGCTGGCTCCAAGACTAAAACTAAAGAAGACTAAGACCCTCAGTGAAACAACAGAACAATAGTTTGAACACCAGATTTTACTGTTTAGTGTGTGCTGACAAATACTGAACCACCAGCCGAAGATTGGATTATTGTAATCACATACAAAAGTTGGGCGCATGAAGACTGCTTGCAGGATTTGGCAGCTACTTCTGTATGAATGAAAACCTGATCCTAACTATTTCAAAATTATCCTTTTTGCCTTAGCGTATCCGTTTGCCTCGACCCCGACGGGTAAAACGGATAATTGACTACTTTTGTTAAAGCTCATAATTAATATAGAAATAGTTGAAGTTTTTATGTTTATGTGATTATTTTCAAAGATGACTAAACATAGTACAAATTAAAAGTAAAAGAGTTCTATTGATTATCAGATTGTGGTTTTATTTAATTTTCTCTTAACATATGCGTCTTGTCCGGGTCTACAGTACAAACTACAGTAACAAGTACAGTAGCAAAAGTTAGCATCTTTACGTGCAACGGAAGTGATAACAATACAGCAACATGTGCCTTCAACGCGATCACAGGGGTCAGTCGATCTATATCCTGTAGGCTCTTATCGCTTTGTTGTCAGTCATAACGAGTACATTGTCTACGTTTGAACTTTATACAATAACGCTCTAAAATCTTTATCATACAGGTTGATATAATATAAGAAACAAAAGAACATGCATCTATCTACTAGAACTTATCTTACTGTACATAATATATTTACGTATTAAAGTTATTTAAGCATCCAAAATGTGTTTTAATCACTATCAATTATACAAAATTGTAAGATTTTCAACCACACTACAACAATGCTAATTAAGTTTTTCATACTTAAAGCGGAGACGTTTACTACATTGTATTTCAAAAGATGCATCTTTAGCGCAAAGCAAATATACATATATCAAAATACAACAGTCCGAGTGACTATCGTTGCTTTTAATATTTACTAAAATTTATAAGATCGTTCATGCATAACTATGTGAGTAAATCATAAATTTTACGCTTTATAAATCTTAGTTTTAAGGTAAATGTATAAATATAACCAATATTCCAATGCAGATTAGAAATGAAATAATGTACTTTAAGATGAATCCTCTGAACTGTGTGAAAAAATTATTACGTTACTAAATTCTATAGTCGAAAATATAATGCATTTTTCTGTATATCTGAAAAAAAACTACTATTTATCTATCATAACTTTTTCAGCTTGATAATAATTCCTTTGAATGTCATTTATAGCCAACCAATGCTGACAAACGGAGACTGTAACGGTTGGAGAACTTCATTAAATGAATGATAGTATTATGGTCCTGTCTATTTGTAATATTGCATTATTTTACTAAGGGCTGACGGGCGAATAATAACATTTAAATGTATCAAATCTACTAAATTACGGATTTTTCGCGTTACTTAAATATATTTATTCCCAACGTTTCGGATTCTTTCTAGCATCCATGATCACGGGCAGACTAAGTTGGTTTTTGTCTGTATTCTATGTTTTCGAATAACCGTCAGTTTTATTTAAAGAATTGACATATCTTTCGTTTTCTTAATTTTTAATGTTGGTTTGACAAAATATATTTATATTGTCCTTCGGTTTTGTAGTTTTATACTCTGCGTTTAATTTTGAATTATTGGATCCCAGGAAAGTGGCAACGACCAACCATCCTCTGTATTAAAATTTGGATATTTTTAATTTCTATTGCTTCCCGAATCATCTTTGGTATAAATCGATGTTCATTAGCCAGTATTTTTGGTTCATCAAATCTAATATAATGATTGAGCTTGTCTAAAACATGGTCGCAAAATGCAGATTTCTTATAGTGTCGGTGCTATTATCAGCTATATGTTCTTTTCACTGGTCTTTTGTTTGTCCAATGTGAAGAGAGACCACAATCACAGTCTAGTTTGTACTCACCCGGTACCTGTAGAGGAATTTTACATTTGACGGATGGTAATAATTCATACTTCTTCATTCAATACAAAAGTAAAATGGTCACTTATATGAAGGACTCATTTACTTTGGTGAATGTTAATAAATCGAAATTCTGTATTATTAGTAATTTTTACCGATTTTGGAGATGTATAAAGCTCACATTGTTACTTCTGTATTTATTAATATCGTAGTTTGATACTTTGTAATTTATTTATCATTTAAAAATTTAATAGTGTTGATATTTACATGTAAAATCTACTCCGAACTTGTCCATTTAATTAAAATCCAATTTTGAGTTATCGATTTCGGTGATAGCTCGTTCTAAGCCACCGATATGATGATTCGAACGGACAAGAGAAATAGTAGAGCTAACAGTGCGCAGATATGTGATGTAGTACAAAGGATAATCTTGAAACAAAGCTTTTGCAGTTGAAAATATTCATCACAATGCAAGCAAAAAAAGCTAGAAAGTTCGATTTTCCTCAAATTTTTCAGTCGTCAGTGTAGATTAGCGTCGAGACCTGTCTCGTATATTTTAATAGGTATAGAAAAGAAGGAATATTGAACGGTATTTTTACTTGCTACCTAGTTGTGCAGTACAACAGACATTCTTTACGGTACATCCAATCTGGGTTGACATCTATAAAAATATTTTTTTGTAACGATTGAATTAGAAAAATTTATTAAAAAAATTATTTATTTCGTAAAACGAATGTTCCTTATTATTTTAATAAAAAAATTTAAGATTTCTATATTAATACTCTTACATTAATAAGTAAACTGTTAGCATAATGGACACTTTAAGGGAACACGCTTAATGCATAAACTTGAGGGGACATAGTATAATAAAGATTAAAATGCATTATAAGCTAAAATTGAGAGTCATAAATTTCAACTTTAATTGAAACATTACACCTGCTGGAAATTGTCTTGCCACTAGATTAGTATCATTTTACCTAGTGTAATATAACTGGCGTTCGCGAAAATAAATGCGCCATTTTTGCGTTACGACGTTCCCGGTTACTATTCAACTTTTAGATAGTTATAGTGCAAATGTATTATAGCGTAATTTTTCTAAGAAAAATCATGAATACTTGGTAAAATTTAAATGATGTTTTATTGAAATATGCACGAACATTTTATTTACGTAGTGAAACTAAAAATTGAAAATTTTTGGTGGATACCCGTATAATCAAACAATCATTATCATTACTTTCTTTGGCATTATTTATGCTCGTTTTACTATAGGCCTATATTACAAGGTTATAAAAAAACTGAGTGACAGTATGTGCGTTAGTAGTGCTTATTGAATGTTTATATATGTTTGGTGCAAAATTTACGATTACTTATAAATAAAACTCCTAGTTTAATATTAATGAATTCTAATTTCTGCAGCCAATACCAAAAGTAAAAGTTAAAAACCATAAATACATACAAGATTGCTATATATAAATTAAAACATGTATCATATTCTTGTTGAATTATTAATAGCTACGCTTATGTATCGTATACGGCGAAACGGCAAGTTTTAACTAATTATATCCAAAGCAACAAATTGAAAATGAACGAGAGTCTTGTAAAACGTTTTTTTCTTACCTTTTTCAAGGATTTTTTTTTTCCAAAATAAGTTACTTAGTTTTTTCATTTATATTTTTAAATTTTTTATTCTTTTGGAGCCGTGCACTTATTAATGATGCAATTTTACTTATATAAGGAATCTGGGTTAAAGGAAACCTTTAAAAATTAGAATAACACTTAGTTTTACATTAGAGGGAAAAATTTAATAAAAGTTCGGTAGTTACCGGGATGTTTTGGTAAATAATACACCAAGCAAAGTGTTTTACCTAATGCCTAGACTTTTTAATAAAAGATAAGAAATTTCTTGGAACAAGACGGCAACCGAACACCCGTTGTTACAACGGACGATATTACTGATTTAGTATTTGTAAAATTATTTTATTTTAAAAATTAAACTGGTTTATGTCCAGATTTTAAAGGGAATGAATGTTTAATTAAGTTTTCTCGTTAGATTACTTAATTAAAGCCGCCTATTCGAACTGAGAGATTATGCGTAAACTGCAGGTTGTTTGGGAGTGAAATTTAAAGAGAACGGGAAATAAAGATTTTAAGACCCTCAGTTTAAAATTGGCCCTTATAATTTCTTTAGATAGGAATGCTTTTCAATATTATGATTTAAAGTCAAAGTTTTGTTATTCAAGGTAATGGAGAAATTTTTATATTATTAAACTTACTAATTTTAAAAAATTTAAAAGCAAACGCATTAATATTATAATATTTAAGAAACCATTCTTGAATAAAATGTAGGTTTCTGATTGATTGCTTGATTATTTTTTCTTCTCTTTTTCCTTCCCAAGTTGAAAAATTTATAAAGATTTTATAACACTGGTGTTTTAATGGTTCCTTACCTTTAAATTATTGCTACTTATTCCAGCTTTTCAAAATATTCTAGTAACCTTTAAATTTAGTAGTACTAGTAGGCTTTTTAGCTTACAATCTCACTCTTTATTTTATTGAGAATAGTGATGGAACGAAAGAAAGGTTAAATTTTTACACAGAAATATATAATATAGAACAAAATAATAACCTATTTTTGCACCCCTGGCCAATAAAGGGCCAAATTACAAACTTTGATTAAGAATCGTTTTTGTAGGAGGAAATCAATTTTAATGCATTTTCTGGATTATATGGCAAATTAAAATTGATAAAAATGCATAGTCCAAAATAACCATTTATAAGTTTCGTGTCGGGGGCGTAAAATCACCGCTTGCAGCCAATTTATTCGACATCAAAGTTAACAAAGAGATTTAAAGGAATGTGATATTTGTCCCGTTTCTACCTAATCTTGGTGTTTTTTGATAATTTTTTTTTATTCTTAAAAGTATTGGGTTTCCAAAGCAAAATTAAATTTAAAGTTATAAAATATAAAGAGTATTTTGTTAAAATAACGCATGTTGTTCTATTTTCAAAAAGCTTCTTGAAATGTTGTTAAAAAATACGTTCCGTTAGAATTACTTTTCCGTCTTATTACGCGTAATGTTTTGACTTTAACCCTTTGGCTTTTAACCTTTAATGATTTCCGCTATATATAAGTTAATATAGGCGGGCAAACAAAAACAATGAGATCTGACGTAACATGAAATACTTTCTCCAAATCGACTTTTTCGGGACAATGGTAAATACGCATCCTCGAATTATCAAGGGAATCATTCGAATAAAGAGGAAAAAAAATCTTCTATAACCTCTTATATAAAGGTATTTTCTGAAACCTTTGTTTTATTTACTGTCATTATTTAATACCAAAAGGTTATATTCGTATAAGTATAAGATATTTAAAAAAAAACAAGTGAAATTGAAAATATAGGAATGAAGATTTCAAAAAAGGGTGACTTATGCGCAAAAAAAGCGGAACGGTGGAAAAAAATGCTTTTCTTGCACGAATCTGTCTCACGATTTCTGCTTCCTTTTTATAAAGCTTTTATATAATTATTTGAAAGATCTAAGCATATAAGATATCCAGATATCATTTAAAAGGATATTTTGAGGTATTCATTAATTAAAATGTCGTTTTTTCTAATGTTTTAACTAATGTATAAACTTACATCGTATTACCCTAAATGAGCTTTGAAATTATGCCTTCATTATTACATTTTTTAATTTTACATTAAAATGCCTATTGTGGGTTATACTTAAAACATAGATATATGCTCATGTTGACTTTTATTATCGATCAA
>JAGSMT010000418.1:0-80208 GCA_029286875.1 Lamproptera curius | reverse complement strand
TTCAATTAAAACGGTTTTATCATATTGATTTAAATGTAAAGAAAAATATTTACAATAAATCCTAAATCTTCTCAAAATATTTCAGTTTATAAAATTGTAAGGGAAGTTTTATAAGTTTGATTAAAAGTTTCTATCCTTAGGAACAATTCCAAAGTTTCACGTCTGTTTGCAAAGATCTCCTTTTCGTATGATTTATTTTGATTTATAAGATAAATTTAAAGTATTTTGTTATACATCATCACTCGCCACCCTGTGATGTCCACTGTGGGCATAGGTCTTCCTTTTATTCTTTATCCATTGGGATTTTTGACCGTATCACACCAAGCTGGTCCAATGCGGGTTGGTGGATGGGACCACTTTTAATGGCCACGGCGAATCTTTTGTGTTGTCTTCAGACAATTGGGGAACCGACTGGGAAACAAAAAATTTTTAGTCCCGAGGCCAAACGTCCGGTTTTTACGCACACGCCCATACCACTGGCTGGGGAAAAGATATTGAAAGTAAACCAGATAAAATAAGAAAACTATATTGCTTTAAATTTTTTCATCAAAAAATTCTGGTCATCAATAAAAACATCCTATTTTTAATATTGGTCCCTACTCGTTTTAGTACGTTAATTTTCCAATCATTAAACTTTAGAAAAAATCATTCGAAAAAGAACCCCTTTGACCGCCTTCACTTTTTATTCGGAAAAAAATTAAAGAATAAATTTTTTGTTTTGTTATTCCCAAAGAAAATTTCTATGTCATGCATGTACAAAACAAGGAAATTTTTGATCGCATTGACCAAAAATAATCCCAAAACAAAATAGATTTTAAAATTCGCTCAACTTTGGAAAATTTTTAATATTGAGATCGCTGTTTTTTTAAAAAATGAAAAGAAGAAAAAATTATAATTTTAATTATTAATTACCTAATTTCTTTTGATTGTTTATCCTTTACCACAAGGTGTAACAGTCTGGTTGACGTAAGGAGAAAAGTTTTAAGGCACCTTCCTTTCCGTGTTTTTTGCCCACAATATATTAATTTAAAATATTGAAATTTTAATTTTTATTTATGTTTTTCTTCTTTATCATTTTAAAATTACCTATTGTCTTTTCTTTTTTGGTTTGATGAATTGATTCTTTCTTTTACGGATCTTAATTTAATTATAAGGAAATTTTCTTTTTTTATTGTTGGTTTAATTTTGTTAATTTGTGGTCAATTATTTTAACGGCTTACCTTTCCATTTATTAATCCCAAATTTTATTTTCCCCAAACTGTTATTAAAATTTCCTTTTTAAAGTAGGTGAATTAACTTGAAAGTTGCCTTCAATATCTGCTTTTTTTTGAATTTTGAACAAAAGAGTTCAAAAGCGTTACTTTCAAGAGTAAACACGTTTTGCAAATGGCAGCAAGGTTTAACCTTATTTTGAGTTAATTAACCTTTGATTTCTAAAGTGAAAGTCAACCCACCTAAAGAGACGAAACAGTATGTAAAATGGGTCCCCTAGTACAAAAATTATCACTTTTATTTATGGTTTTAAGATCAATTATTAATTAAATAACCTACCTTTTAAATTTTCAAGTATAAAAAAAAAATTGTAAAGTTTTTCCCTTTTTCACTTTTTGCCTGAAGGGCGGCTTGAGAAAAATAAGAACGGATTAAAATAAAAGGGTGGGAGAAAGGGGATATAATTTGGTGATGTTTTTAAAAACCTTTTGTTTGACCGCGTTAGCTTCCAAGGAAACGGTATAAAACCTTTCACTGCCCGGAATTTGTTCAGCGTTTGGGAACAAACCCCAATGGGTCCAAAAAGTGTTTCTATCACCCATTCTTTACCCCCTTTTAAACAAAAAGCCCTCTAATGGAAGGCGGCAGAAGGCTATGTCCAGCGTGGACTAATACAGATGTATGATGATGATGATGAAGGTTCATTTTCTGTTTAAATTAAACAAAAATCAAAAGCAAGACAAAGAGAATTTAAATTAACAAGTCAAATAAAAAAAAGTTGGATGTTTTTTATCGAACATACCTCACCATCTCAAATATGGTAATACAAATTTTAATTGAGCTAAACAATTTTCCTCATACTTTTAAAATTTGATACTATTATGTTATTTAAAATATTTCTTTTGGCCTTTCTTTATCGGGGGAAAAAAAATGGTAAATTTTCGTTACGGCCATCTTTTTTTTGTTAGGGCCATCTTTTTAGGACCACATTTTACTTTTGGAAAATATAAATTCTAAACCCCCATCTAATTCTTCTAGAGTTTTTCGAAGGAATATTTCCGAACGGGAATTGAGGGTCAACAAGGGTCACGACATAACATAAACCCAAACCATCGTTGTGCGACCACGAATGGGCCTTCAAAGATTTCGGCGACCCTCAAACCGGAAAAAATTAAAATCGCCATAACTCAGTCATTTTAGAAGCTATTGAGTTCTGGTTTTCAGTATAGTGTATAGGATTATAATCCGCTTCTTATAGCTAAGTAACAGCGATTACTGAAAAATTTGTCATTTTTTAATTGAATTGTAACTTAACGTTACGCGCCATCTTTTCTTATCCGTACCACGCGTGATTCGAAGTATACTTTCTCCAGCGGAGTAGTGTAAACAATATATTTCGTATTTCAGTTACCATAAGCCATTAATAACACAAATATATAATAACGACATCAATGATAGTAATAATTCTATTACAAGTAATTTAATTCAATAATAATCTTTGTAATAATAAGTCTTAAATAAAATAATTGTAGAATTTGTATTTATGTCAATGATAATAAAAGGCTTTTATTAAACTTTACCCAATTTAACTTTATTTAAGCAATTTCTGAAAAGTTGCATACAGTAAATTATTGTTTAAAAAGTAACGTCATAAAGAAGTTTCACTTCACACGAGTGTACGCTCTCCCAAGATACTCTTGGAGATCATTGGCATATATATATATATATAGTTATTTATATTATGTAGCTAAGAACATAATTAAAAAAGTGCGTATGGTGACAGGCATTAAGTTGGTAGTACGTATTTTTTTTTATTTATGGAATACGCAGGCAGACGAGCACCCGGGCCACCTGATGGGAAGTGGTCACCGACGCCCATAGACATTGGCAATACTAGTGGTATCGCCAACGCGCTGCCCACCGTGAGACATAGGATGTTAAATCTCGTTTACCCAGTAAATACGCTGGCTACGGTGTCCTTCTAACCGGAACACAGCAGTGTTTTCACACTACTGCTTGGCGGCAGAAATAGGCAATGCGGTGGTACCCACCCACACAGGGGATACCCCATAAAAAGGGGACCTACCACCGGTAGATACGTCTTGGGTATGTTAACTTTAAATCAAAATAGAGATCTACTGAACATACTTTGTGCATACTTCTTTGTGACAAAAATATCACATTATTTCCTTAAGAAAAAAAAATCATAATTACTCCGCAAAATTATTTTGTGACTTTTTTGTTTTCTTACTAGTATTATAAATGAACGAAAGTTCGCAAGAATGGATGTATATTTTTAATGTGTTACCAAAAAGTACTTTATGGACTTTAATGAATATTTACAATAAATTTCCTTACGTGTCGAATTTTTTCTTAGCTACTTAAGAACATTTCTTTTTATTTGAAATAATTTCTTAATCTAAATCCAATTTTTGATAAAGAGAATAATGTCAATTAGTTTTTCTTCTGACTGCACTGGTTATGTAAGGCATCGACTTTGTTCAGAAGTATATAACATTACAACAATATAATAAATTTATATATTAATACCATTGCTTGGGGACAGCCCATTAATTATCTATATCTGTAAAATGTCGACTTGTTGTATACGTTACGTGAGATCATTCATTATCAAAAAACTAAATTATTATTTTAACTAAATTATATTGAAATGACGCAATGTCTTTATTACGACACCAATATTGTGTTCCTTATCATGATTTTTCGTTGTTTTAATACAAGTATGAATAACTATCGAAATGATTTTGTTTTAGTAATGCAGCTTTTTATCATTCAATATATTTATTAGTAATTCTTCGGGGCAGCAATCTTCTGTAGTAGCAATTAGCATAAGGACTTGCTACTTTCTTTCGTTCTTTTAGAGGGTTTTACCTTTTCCATGTTAACTTCGTGTTGCACAACACCATTAGCATTGCAGATTTTTGATTTGTTATTGCAAAAGAGGCCCATCATCTAAATACCTAACTTCTTGTCGTGCACGTACATATATTTAATACAGAATTACTTATTGTCAGAGCTGTTTTGGGCCCAATACAACTTTGTGACCTTTCATCATCATCATTTCATTATTGTCTGGGTTAGTCCACTGCTGGACATATATATACCTCCCATAATGCACGCCTCCGCCTCCGATCTTCGGCCTTTCTCCTTCAGTTCATACCGGCTACTCAGTGAATCTCGTTACTCCATCTTGCGGAGTGGTCTTTACAAAAAGATTATTATTGCTTAACAGTACGCATTTGTAGCTCCTCTTGTATTGCAAATGACCACAAGCGACAGCATTAACTTTTCTCAGTGTGAGCCACTTGCTCTACGTATTCTGCATCGTAAACAAGACTTTACCATAGACTTTAATCGAAAGCTGTTCTTTCGATACAATTTAATCACACGAAAATCGTTTGCAACTTTGTACTTTCTAACATTTATGATATGAACATAATTTTTAAAAAAATATTCATTTACGCCATACTAAAATTCAATGCAAAACAACAATCAAATATAATTAAAACTTGTGTTATTCTTAAATTATCTAGGTCGTGACGAAGGAATCTGAAACTGGATATAACATTATAATAATAAAAGTAAGACCAAAAAATACAGATAACGAAAAAGATTACCTTAACCAAACTAATGCTTAAAAAATACAGATAACGTTTTAAAGCGTAAATAAAACTATCATCATCATCGGCCTATGTAAGTCAACTGACTAATGCACGCCTTCAGCATTAGCGGGTTTTTTAATAAGAATACTTCCATTAAAGAAATGCTGTCTATTATGCACTTAAAATTTATAAGTTACTTAAATTTCGACGGACCTCAAAAGACTTTTTAAAAAAACAATTAAAATGTTTTAACTTAATTTTAATCTTGTCTCGAGCGTGGTTAAAACAGAATGATGGCTTATTTTAATGTTAGTAATAAAGTCTCGATATAAAACAATAGCGTTAACATATCGTATGGCTACTCATTCATGCGAAATTCCACTAGCGTGTGAACTGCTTACGTAGATGTCGCAACGAATAACGAACGGGAATGCGGTTGAGGCGATATAACTCCTCCCTCCGTAAGTTCGAGATTATCCGAAAGATCATCTCGTTTTTTTATACGTTGACAAATTTGTATTATCTTATGTCTAAATATTACAAGAAAAATTATTAATACTAGTAATACAATTATAATATTAATTAAACTAGCACTTTTGAAAACAATACTATTCATATAACTGTTATGCAATTCATTTTCACTTATAATTTCACTTTTACTCTTCTGTAGTATTAAGTTTAGAGACTGGATATCGGCTAAGTTGGCTCCAACAAGATTTATTGGTTTTAGTCCTTCAATTGACGGCCCGGTTATTATCTTTGGTAAGTGGATAATCGGCTGCTTCAGGTAGCTATTTCTTCCCTGGGTTTGATGTCTTTCAGTATGTGGTCCTTGATCTCTGCTCTACAGATATCTTCGATAGTTGGAATGTAGGTTCCTGTACAGCTTCTTGAGTGACTTCATTGTTACAAAATTGGTTTATAGTGGTTTCATCATATGAGTAAATGATCCAACGGTTCGCTTGTATACGATAGACCATGAATTTTTCCAAGGTGACAGTTATTGGGTGGCAGCTGGAGATGTTAGTACGAAATTCCATGATATCGGTGATACATTTATCATTAATAAACGGTTGTAAGCTGTTTTCGTAGCAGAGGAATCGGAGCTCGTCTATCTCCATGCATGGTTGAGCAATCGGGGTTGCTTTCAAACCTTTCACTATCAGGTATGGGTTTTAGGAAGGATAAGTGTTGTCTAGCCGTTATTAAGAATAGGTAAGGGAATTATTTTATAATAGGTGAAGATCTCATTTCTTATTAGTGGGATACTCATAATAAATTTGATCTGATTTTGTTTAATATAGAGCTTTTAACTCTATGCATTGTTCTAATTTTAAAATGTTATCGTAGGTTACTGGAAATGGTAGCTTCTCGATTTTTCTATCTGTTTTAAAACTAACATAAGTTCCTCTGTATCAATAATTGACTGATGTAATACCTATTTTTACTAAAAGCAATTGCCGTCTCAATTTCATTTAAATGAGTGTATAAATTTTGAAAATGGTTAGGAAAATGTTATAGATGTGAACGAGTCTAGTACTTGTCTGGTGGAGGTTCGATGCATTTAACGCTTTATGTATACTTTGGATACTTTCTTCTAATTGTATAAAATTATTTTTAGTCGAATTTGCAATATTTGTGAAGGAACTGACTATTTCGGATATTATAGTTACTTTACTTTTAATAGCATCCTGTTGTGTCCGCAATTTCTCTAACAAGCTTTCGTATACTGCAGCGTCATTATTGTCTAGGTTCCCTGTGATAGCCTTAATAAGAGAGCCTAGTGGATTTAACAGTCCTCGTTTGATTCGAATTGAAGGAATTAATTGTTTAAATTTATTAACAGTTATGTTCATAGTGTAGTCGGTTTGTTTCTCCGCATTTATAAAATCTGAATCTAATATTTTAACATCGATATAACTTTGAACGTGCTTTTTAAGTAATTTAAATCTATCTATAGTGTTTTCTAATTCTTCGTAAATTAATTTTAAATCTAATATCTTAATAACTACCCAATTGTCATAGCTGACCAAGGCTTCGCCTTCGTTGACCGGTAACAATCCCGGATTCTTGTCAATCCGGAGTAGATGAAGGGCCTGGGTTCCCATCATCTGGATCGCCACGAGCATTAACCTGTGAAGGGCGTTTAATATCTTTAACAGGTACGTTAGTATTACGTTTGTTAGTTTCGACGGAAACCACATTTCTATTGACAGCTCCTGTAATGTGAGCCTTCTGATAGCGTGGTTTATCTTTACTCCGTCTTGTATTAACGCCTTTTATGTAAATTGTATCTCCTATGTCCAAATCGAACTGTGATTCACCTGGTCTTTTACTTTTTACAGACATTTTCTTCTCGATTATCTTATCTGTCAGGTACTCGTATAGGTACTTGGTTCTGTGTGCGTGTTCCTTAACTAACTGTTGAGTATAGTGTTTGTTAAAATTCATGGAGAAAGCATTATTGGATTCAGTGTGCCCAAATACTACTTCAAATGGAGTAAGTCCGGTAGTTGAGTGGATTGTGGTTGTATGACATAACAGCGTAAGTCATTACAGATGCTGCGTCTGTGATCTTATGTTGGTATTTGGCGATACGGTAAATTTCGGTGATAGTTGATTGGAACCTTTCGATCAATCCCATAGAATTGGGATTATGCGGGGTACCAATGTGTAGAGTAACTTTGTAAAGCATTTCTTTAGTAAGAATGTTATTGAATTCCATACCGGGATCTGAGCTAATCCTGGTCGGAGTTCCGTAAAAAGAAAAGTACTTTATAAGTGCTCTTATGACTTCCGGGGTTGATCGGCTGTTGATTTCAATGGCTTGTCCTAGTTTGCTGAATGCATCGATGATGGTTAGGAAATACTTCCCTTCTATAGAAAATGTGTCTATGAATATCTCTTCAAATGGTTTATACTGCGTTTGAGTTAACTGAATTTCCGGTTTGAAGGGTTTACGGTCGTATTTCATCTTTTTGCACACTTCACATGAATTTATGATGCTCGCTATAGTCTGATCCATGTTGTTCCAATAGAATGTCCTTTTTATGTGTTTTGTGGTTTCCTTTATACCTCTGTGGCAACTCTTTCCTGTATGATATTGGAGGACTATTTCGCGTTGTTCTTTTTCATCTTCTATATATATTATACGTTTAGTACATTCATATAGTCTGACACTACCTTTTTGAAATAGTTGTATCGTGACTTTCGAAAACTGATTACGATGATGAATGTCTTCGAAATAAAAGAAGTATTTAATCTTGGGTCTAATATAGCTTTTGAGGAAATTTTTCACTAGATCTAAGTTATCTAGAGGTAAATGAACTTCTAGAACCTTTTGTTTGTCTCTGGAAATATCCTTAACTGAACATTCATTTCTGTTCCAGGTATGTACGAGTATTTGGTTTGGTTTCGTATCGATTGCCTCTTGGAGAATTACAATACCTGATGTGTCTATGTCTTCTGCAGAATGTATTGTGCCTATGCTATTTCGGCCTTCAGATGCGGTGATAGTGCTACTATTTGGAGACGGTAAAAGACACTTGGGTTCTTTTTCATTTAGAGAGGGATGCTTGCTGTTTCTGTATCGGATGAGATAGTTATCGGCTGTCCTGATTTTTCCTGTTTACACAATTGTTCAATTTCAGTTACCACGTCGTCTAAATATTTTTGAGCTTTTGTTCTTTTCGTCTATATTAACTTTCAAAGATGCATCATCATTTTCGCTCAGAGCATTTATTCTTATTCTGGATAATACATCGGCATTGCTATTTTGTTTTCCATTTTTGTAAATGATTTCGTAGTCAAATTCTGCAAGGCGTAAATTCCATCTGGTTAATTTACTATTAGGCTCTTTTATAGAATTTAACCAATCGAATGGTCGGTGGTCTGTGTAGATAGTAAATTCCTTGCCGTATAGGTAGGGCCGGAAATGTTTAACGGCCCACACAATTGCTAGTAGCTCTTTTTCAATTGTGCTGTACCTGGTCTCAGCATCATTTAAGGTTCGACTAGCAAATGCGACTGGTTTATCACTGCCCACAGTACCTTGCGACAGAATTGCACCTAGAGCAAAGTTTGACGCGTCTGTGGTCAAAACAAAAGGTTGAGAGAAATCAGGATACTGTAATAACGGTGCGTTTGTGAGTAGTTCTTTACATCTTTCGAAGGCATTTATGTATTCCTTAGTGATTTCGATTTTATTTTTCTTTTTAAGACAGGAAGTAAGAGGTTGCGTCAGCTTAGCGAAGTCCTTTATGAATTTTCTGTAATATCCTACGAGTCCAAGGAAACTTTTAATCTCGGTTGATGTTCGAGGTAAGGGAAACTTTAATATGGCTTGTATTTTATCGTTATTGGGCTTCAAACCCTCTTTGGTAATTGTATGGCCTAAATCAGTACTTCCTTTCTCAAAATTCGCACTTGTCTAGCGTTATTTTAGATTAGTTTCTTGCAGGCGCTTAAATATATCTCGTAACTTGTCTGTATGCTCCTGTAGGCTTGATGAATAGACAATTATGTCATCCAGATAAACGAGACAATGTAGACCCTGTAGACCACGAAGGACGTTATCCATAGCGCGTTGGAACGTAGCTGGTGCTGCGCAAACCGAACGGCATACGTTTGAATTCGTAATGTCCTGACTGAGTAGTAAAAGCCGTCTTTGGTCGATCTTTTTCATTCACTTCAATTTGGTGATATCCGCTTGCTAAATCTAAGGTGCTAAAATATGTGATTTACCTAGTTTATCAAAGAGATCCGTTATATTAGGCAAGGATATTGTCGTCTATTGTTATGTCATTAAGGCGCCGATAGTCTATTACCATTCTAAATTTCTGCTGTCCACACGCATCTACCTTTTGGGTACCAAGTGTACAGGTGCACTCAGGGTGAGTGAGAATTCTGAATAACATCGTTCTCAACATGTCGTTTACTTGTCTTTGTATTTCTTCATTCTGTAAGGGCGGATGTCTATATGGTCTAATGTATATCGGATCTTCATTTACAGTTCTTATTGTGTGTTGAACTTGGTTTGTGAATGAAAGAGGAATCTTTTCACTGTAAAATATATCACGATATTCGTAACATAGTTTGTAATTGCCTTGCGTTCTTCGTTGTTAGTATGATCTAGGCGGAGTTTGTGTAAATTTTCTTTGAGAATTTCATCGATCTCACATTCCGACATTGTTGTATTTATTGTGCAAGTAGAATTTTCAAAAGGAGTGACATTAAAGGTTCTACGAATTTGATAGTCGCTTTCTCATTTGAAACATTTTGGATAATAGTTTCAGCAAGAAGTTTTCGCATTTAACAAAGCGCACGGCATGCGTATGTCCTATACTGAACCGTGTGAAATTGACTATTGCATCGCCTTTCTGAAGATTCGTCGGATTTTGACGCGTGTCTCAGATCGGGGTTCTAAATTAATTTCATGTTGCGGGTTGTAAATAATTGGAATATCGGTGTTAGGCGTTCGCAACATCTGGTGGTTCATGTCTACATTAGCAGCTAATTTTTTTAAGAGGTCCGAGCCGATAAGCCCGTCGTATCGGCCATCTACTTCATAAATGTAGAATTTATGCGGTAGTTTGCATTTAAATGTTTTTAAAAGCGGTATAAGTATAACTTCATCATGGATGCTCTGTGCATGCGTACTTACTACTGTAAATGGTTCGCGATATTTGTACCTTTTAAAATATTCATTCGCTTTGTCAGGGCTTATAAACGATCGACTATGCCAGTGTCAATAAGAATTTTAAATTTATTTCCGGAATTATGATGTGCGTAGTTTTAAAATACTTCAGAAAATTGAGGTGAATTATTTCACCGTCCCGTCGAAGGTTGCATTTTGAAAATTTTCATGCATTGGATTATCCGTTTCCAGGTTATCTGGTTCCTCTGGATGTTCTACATGGTAATTTTCAGGAACAGGCTCGTAGTAATCTTGATAATAGCCGTAATTATTGGTTTGGGGTTCCTCTTCGTATGACGCCGATGGTTCTTCATTGTAAAATACGTCATTCGTCAACATATTTTGTCTAATAGGCGCGGTGCGCATTGATACATCTGTATCAGCAAACCTTGCTGGCTGTTGGTGTGGAATGCCGAATTTAAATTGGTTATTTTGTGGTTGGAAACCATGCCTTATTGGGTTAGGCTGAATGCCGTATTTAAATTGGGGTGGTTGATGTGGGAAACCAAACTTGTTTTGGTTAGGTTGTTGGTGAGGGTGCATGCCAAATACTGAGTATCTCTGTTGTTGGGGTATACCAAATCTAAACCCACCACTTTGAAACGGCGTTCGTGTTTGTTGTGGTTGGTTGGAGCGGAAAGCCATATTCGGTGGTCCTCCAAAACGGTAACCTTGTTGCACATTCGGGAGTTGCAACAACTTTTGTCCACTTGGGTTTGATGGAATTCCAAACTTAAATTGGTTTAGCGGCGAGTTGAATGAAGTTGGTTTAACAACATTTTGTTGCAAGTTGTGAGATGATTGGATAGATTTAGACCTATTATTTCTTGCATTGTACTGGGTCAAGAAGTTAAGCTCCTCAGTTACTATAGCCAACGCGTCCTCTAAAGTAGAGGTGCCTTTGAGTCTTACGATTCTAATTAAGTCCTCAGGAAGGTTGTATAAAAACACGTTCAACGCTGTGTTATTATAAATTATTAATTTCGCGGCCTTAATTCCTTCATCTCTTAATCTTTGAACTTTAGCAAATAATGAGCTTCTTATATTTTGAATTCTACTGCAAAATTGAGGATATGATTCTCCATTATTGATTTTAAGTGATTCAAGTTCGATTGCTATACACTCTTCAGAGCGGGGGTCGCCAAAATGTTGCGTCAAAATATTTTTTAAACCTTCCCACGTTTTAATGTCCGGATTGTCACTTAATAAAGAAGCTGCTTTACCTATAAGTTTGCTACTTAATGCGTGAAATTGGTACAGATTTTGTTGGATATTATCATTACCTCCTGTTGTACTTAACACATATTCGCATTTAGATATGAATAAGTTTAATAATTTTTCGTCCCCGTCATATCTAGGAATTAAATCTAAAATGTCTTTTGGTATTATAGTAACCGACATTTTGGTATATTATTTAAAATAAAGCAATTAGAATTAATTAATTGGAATTAGAAATAATACGGAAGAATTTGTTGCCTATTTTTGAGCTAACAAAATCAGATAACGTATCTTAAAATTAAATTCGACGATATGAGTTCGATTAATAAGGAAGAACAAGGATATATGGAAACAGGAAGTGAAAAGTTTTACTCACAGTCTGCTCAACCTCATGTCCTTCAGGTGATTCTGCCCACGTCGTGACGTTGGAGGTCTTGCGCGTCCTCTCGATGGATGCTGCACCGATGCGCGCGCGTCGCGGAAGTTATTTCTTTGGTTCGTGGATATCCTAACTCGACTACTATACTAATACACGAATCTATTTGGGGATCCGATGGACGTTAGTATAGAGACGAGATATACACAAGGATATCCTACCGGCTGCGCCACTTAAATTTCGACGGACCTCAAAAGACTTTTTAAAAAACAATTAAAATGTTTTAACTTAATTTTAATCTTGTCTCGAGCGTGGTTAAAACAGAATGATGGCTTATTTTAATGTTAGTAATAAAGTCTCGATATAAAACAATAGCGTCAACATATCGTATGGCTACTCATTCATGCGAAATTCCACTTGCGTGTGAACTGCTTACGTAGATGTCGCAACGAATAACGAACGGGAATGCGGTTGAGGCGATATAACTAGTTACCTTAAGTAAACCTTTGTATTATAGTGAAATAATGTTTTCAATAAAAAACATGGTTATTTGAAAACCGATAAAAAGCTTATTTAAATTAATTTGTAATTTTAGTAAATGTTTTGGAAATCGGTAAGTCGATATCCGCTTATAAATACTCCATGAGTTCGTTAACGATAGCGGGGATTAAATCAAAACTCGGTATTATAATATGAAATATCGACGAGCTCTTGCCTTAATCAAAAGAGATAATGCTATTTAGTTGCAAAGCGATGTTATGTTTGTTCAGTTGTTTTTTTAACTATGCATTTTTAATTTCTTGGTAATCATAATGTGAACCAGTGATATTTAAATTTAAAAAGGCATTTCACAACGACGACGCGTTGTAATTCTAAATGTTTTTGTCATTTTAAATTAGAATGTTAATTATAACAAAACTTTGCCATTTGGTATTGGGAACGTGAAATGTTTTCTGCCCTCCTTTTCAAATTTCTTTCTTATAAATTTTACAACAGAGTCATACGTTGTACGGAAAACATTTCGCAACTTTAAAAAAATTTCGATGTTTTTTTACCACGAAATGTAAAAGGTAGCTTTAATTCTTGTATCGGCTTGTTTTCTAATATAGAGTAAAAGTATCGTAACATTTCAAAAAATATAAATTACACTAAAATAATCACTTTAACTTATAGTGTATAATATTATTTAAAAGTTTTTACGGATTTTGTGTCGTTTGATAATATTTCTCGTTTTAGTCATTATAAAACAGCACTCGTAGCTTGTAAGTGTGACGTCATTTAAGAAAACGAAATAATGTTCTACAATTTTCTGAACCTATAATAGTTGAATAATAAGATACGAATAGTTATTTCTTAAGTAAGTACTGGGAATAATTCGCAAGTCACGTTTTATATTTAACATAGTATTAACAAAATTGTAATAAGTTACCTGAAATAAAATAACATATAATAACTAAGAAATACACATCGTCCAAATCAAGTAAGCGTTCAATTTCTTTTCTAAATAAAAATTAAAACAAATTTAGATTTTAAATATAAAAGAACCAAGAAGGGTCTAGATTTATCTTAGATATGATGATTTGATTTTTAGTCATACTTGATTTTCAGCTCACCGTTTTTTAAAATTTCAATACTCAATTTGTGAAAGAGATAGTTCTTGAAGTAAATGACACCGGACATTATAGCGTTAAAAATTAATATTCTTCCATAAAAAATGCACGTTGTCATACCAAATCATAATCATAAAACCTAAAAAACATTTAGAATAAAATTTTTGCGTACAAAAATTAAAATACTTATACCGTTTTTGCTTGTTACGAAAACGACAAATAAACCGTTCCGTCATTATAAGGGTCACGATCACGTTCTTCCTGATTTATAACGGTAAGTGACAAACAATAATATATATATAATAATAATAATATATGGTGTCAAAGTCGTTTAAAAAAATAATTTATAGAACATAATTTACGTGATAAAAAGATTTTTCAAGAAAAAATTCACAAAATTATTTGAAAAGCTAAAAACCCTGGAAAGGACGTACGAAAAATATTATGTAAATGCTAAGCACATGTGCCCTTTTGAATTATTTGTCGTCACAGATATTTCCGCATCGATATGACTTAGAAACCTTCCTTAAGTCCTCAGAGAAAAAAATATTCTTTCATAAAATACTGGCACTGCGTTTGTATGTTGATATCGGGGTTAGCCCCATAAACCCGGTAGCAATGCAGGGGCACACGCACCCTCTGAACAATGTTCTTATTGAGGCTCACTCGAGATAAATACATTCGCCTAATAAATAAAAAACCAACATGTAGCATTGTTAACTAAAGATAGCGCTTAAGGTTGCCCGTTTGGACACGGACGCCCCTGTGAACCTCGTTGAGATTGACATGCAAAGTAGTGTTGTAAATTTCCACGGGTGCTCACTTTCTATCAGGTGGGCATCAACCTCATTACCCCTTTACCTTAATAAAAATATAGGTACTACTATATATATAATCGTAGATGTCTGACATAAATTACATTAAATTACTTTATAAAATAACACATTCAATAACGCAATTCAAAAACTGGTAGATTTACTTACATACGAGCTCAAAAGACCCTAAATTGAATAAATAATTTTTAGAACTATCTGGCATCGCTATATGTTTAATTTCCAACTCCTATATTGTCACTTATATTGTGTCAGATTTTATAGTTCAAGTATCTGTGCACTTTTACACTACATGAGATCATTTTTCACAATAAATCCTTACACAAAGAATTTTATTATATATGTTGCTTGTCTATTTATATTTTTTTATTACTAACATATCTGTTTTGTTCTTATACTTCTTACATTTATAGTTATATGCATTACCTTATTTTTTTTATTGTTCAAAGCATTGAGACAAGTCTGATGTCCTCATGGTAAATAACATTCTTATCGGTAGGGAAGATAAGAAAATCAGTGTTAAACGATTGTAGTGTTTACTTAGGATGTCACAGTCTTGTTGACCCAGTAATTAAGCTGAGTACGGCCCTTTTAAAACTGAAAGATCTGTGTTTACTACTCCAAACAGCTTCAAGTTGAAGAGATGATGCTACATTACCTCATTTAATTTTTCTTATAAGACTTAATCTTCCCAGAAGCATCTGTTATCACTTCCAACAAACATTGGAGATTCGCAAGAGACATATCATGTATCTGGTAATTGCTATACATATTTTTACACATAAATTATAATTTTTTATAAGTGATTAACTATATGTCTGGAAACTGTCTATGATAAATACGGTTGAAAATTAGAATATAAAGAATAGAGACACTTTATTCTCTGATATTCGGCCGTCACCTTAAAAATTATAATACCATTCTATAAAACATTTGTTAGAACACCGGTTGTAGGACCCCTGTTTGCACCTGTGGTAGGTCCCCTATTTACAGGAGACCGTCTGGGTGAGTACCACCGCGGTACCTACTTCTACCGCAAAGCAGTAGTGTAAAAACACTACTGTGTTCCGGTTTGAAGGACACCGTAGCCAGCGTATTTACTGGGTAAACGAGACTTAACATACTATGTCTCACGGTAGGCAGCGCGTAGGTGATATCAGTATTGCTAATGTTTATGGGCGTCAGTGACCACTTTCCATCAGGTGGCCCGATCGCTCGTCCGCCTGCGTTTTGCAATACAAAAAAAAAAAGAAACTCCCCTTTGGAAACAGTAAGAAGTTTTGATTGGCCTTAAATTCTTAATTCCAATTAATTTTGTTTTAGAAACATGATAAACTTTGTACAAAAGCATTCTTTGTTTATTCATCGTCTTTGTATTTTAATTATATTTTAAAATTTCACCTCGTAGCGGACATTTTAAGAAATCTTGTGGGTGCGGTTATTGATTTGCGCGGTTCCTTTTCGAAATTTTTAACTCGAAATAAAGCGTGTGGTTGTCCGTACACTCTGGTGAACAATGACCAAAATCAATTAGTATCGTGTCTATTGCTGTTACTTAATCTATTCAATAGCTGTTTGATAAGCTTAAAAGTATCTCCCAACGCCTACGCCAGAGATTGTTGGGAGTACTGTGCTCGGAGTTGTCGACAAATATATTTACCTAAGACAAGTATTCCGGTTAGGTACGTCCAGCGTACGGTAATCTAAGGCGTATTCTCTCATCCAATATCCCACAATGCCCGAAGACTAAAGTCTTTGATCTATATGTGTCGCAATTTATGACCTATAGCAATGAAACGTGGTCATTGCTATTGGTCATAAATTGCTGGGCGCATGCAGAAGCTCCGAGTCGCTCAGGGCGCTATGAAGTAGGCTATGCTCGGCATTCCTGGGCGTAATAGAGTGCGTAATGCAAACATTTGCATTGAAATAATAGTAACTAACATAGCTCGCAGGGTTATAAAGCTGAAGTGGTGAAGGGCTGGCTACACATCTCGTAGAACCAACAAACGTTGGGAAAAAAGGTTCTCAAGTTTGCCGCCTCGTACTGCCTATCACAGAGTAAGACAACCCGCCATGAGATGGAGTGATGAACTGTGCGAATGCGCAGAGATTCAGCAAGTGGCACATGATTTTAACTTTTGAAAACTCGTGGCCTATGTTGAAACCGTTGAGTTCATTAGGCTATGAAATTCACAGTTCAACGTATAGAGATATGATGATAGTCATTTAATGGTTACTTGATTAATGAATAAAAGAGACGAAACATCTCATATCTCAGGGTGATGTGTAAATGGCGTCTTACGCTGAGTCCGTTATGAGCAGAGCGTATCAAATACCGTCAGGTCAACATCCAGCTAGTTATATTACTGTAAATAATAAAAAAACACAAATATTTATAGATTATTTCTAAACAATAGACCAAGCCAATACAATAAAGATTGAACAAA
Organism: Lamproptera curius; assembly: GCA_029286875.1. Classification (NCBI taxonomy): domain Eukaryota; kingdom Metazoa; phylum Arthropoda; class Insecta; order Lepidoptera; family Papilionidae; genus Lamproptera; species Lamproptera curius. The sequence continues at coordinate 63,191 of JAGSMT010000418.1, read as the reverse complement.
GAATTACCATTCAGTTGCTGTGGGCCTATTTTTCTTAATATTTAGCAAACAAAGAGAATATAAAAAAAAATTCGTGTAAGACTTCTGTTTACAGCGAATGACAATAAAAAATTAATGTTTTGCCGGATATAATTTTGCTAAAGTATATCTTTATGTACATCTTTTACAATTATTCTATATGAATAAATACGAAGTTTTTTAGAGTTTATCAGATGAACGATGTTTGGACGAAAAGGTTGATCAGAGTTTTTGCAGAATCAGAAAAAACTTTTTAAAATGATATTCGAGATTGAAGCCTTGGAAAAGCGCTGGGCTCAGTATGTATAGGGGCTCAAAAACAATGCGGAAAAATAAATAATTTAAATGTAAACAGTCTGTATCAAACCTTACACCCCGTAGGCTATATTAATAGTGCTATATGTAATCTTAACGGTTCGCTCTTTACACGACTCTTGTTGAGTGATGTCTTTGCTAGGTTTCTCAAGATACTTAATTTTACCTTATCTTTATAATGCACACAGAAGACATTTATAACAAAGTTTAAAAGAATTTTAAATATTTTTTAAATATATGAAAATTATCCTTAATCGGGAGATAATTTATTATTTAACTTATGATGTTATTTTAGCGCATGATAATGCTGTGTAGATAGAGGGCATTAGGTTTATCGTACCTAATTTGCGTAGTTTGTATTAGCTAAAACATTTTCCTTGTCTATGGCTTAATTTTAATGCAGTATTTTAAAAATGAAAATAAGAAATATGCAACGTCATTTATCTTGTGAAACACGGATAAAGGCTGCTTATAATGATGATGAATGTGATTATAAAGGTGTCATTACTTCACTGTTTGATAATTTGTTATTTTAAAAAATAACTAAAATAAGTGGGAAACTTAATTGCTAGTGTTAATAATAATGAAATGCTAAATATTTTTTTTTACGTGAAAAGGGTTTTAGTTTTGTTAACTGAATAAACTTTACGTAGAAAAACCTTTTTAAGAATATAAATTGTATTTCATTGCTACGATCCAATAAAATATGTAAATCAATTTAATAAGCAACACCCCCTAACAATAAGATTAGTGTATGTAATCATATAAGCATAGTACCTCCTCGTTAACTTGATTAACAAATGTGCCTGACACAAATTTCTGCTCAAACATCGTTGATATGATAAAAAATTATACAAATTACACTTTAACGTAAATTCCTCGACCACTTTCTAAGAAAATACAAAGTTTCTTCAAGTGTTCTCTTAACAAAATAAAAAGATTGCTTTTAATTAATAAGCAAGATGGAGATATAAAAATATTGATATAAATTTAAAAGTAACACACACAATAAAATGCATTAACTTATTACATGGCGAAACTCTAAAACATATACTGTATCAGACATATATAGAGATTTTTACACTTTAACTTTACCATCAAGTAAGCTAGTCATACATCTTGCTCGATTGAATTGCAATGTAAGGCGTCACAAGTTCGCTTTTGCTTGAGATATAGGCCTTTGCGTTTTCATCCCAGTAGAAATATGAATTACTCTGCTCACTACTATAATACGAAGTAGACATTCTACTTTACTTTTCTTTGCCTCTACGTTTTCCTGTAAAAATATTGTGCAAACCGCCCAAAAGGTGCTAAGAGGGAAAAAAAGGAACAACATTATTTTTCCACGCAGGAGCAAAAGCCCATCACGAACAAGCGATTTTCTTTAAATATGTATTTCTTATAACTTTTAACCTTACAGATTCTTTAGGTAAATGAGCATTGGTTTTGCGAATATCTGATACCTGAGCGCGCAATCACAGTAGTTCCTTACTTTTTCAATTTTCTATTGATTTTTTTGTGTCCCTGGTGGCATCGTAATAAAGAAAATAGGAAATAATCATCAATCACATTTGAATAGATCTTTTGGCAAAGCGAGTAACACTTATTAAAACCTGTTTCTTTAGTAAATAAAACAAAGTTTCACCGAGTAAATAAATTTTAAAAATGCATTTTAAAAGTAAATTAATAACTTCCGTTCTAAATTACTGATTTATTTTCTTCCGCAGTCTCTAATAATTTATTAAATTAACAAAACTCAATTCAATTCAACAACGCAGCAGGAGCTGATCAAGTAATCAGAGTAAAAAATTCTATAATATAGCAAATGCTTGAAAATTAATTAACAGTATTTAAACAAGTTATTTTAGGTTATATTTGGAATGACGATGAATTACATAGTTTTGCTGTAAAAAACCAATGCAACAAAGTTAATGTATTTGAGGGCGAAATATCGTCTAATCACAAGTCACAATGGTCCAATTAATTCCCAAAATAGGAGCATTTCTTTCTTGTGATTGATGTTGTTATATGCTATTATGGTAGCTTAGGAATAATCATTTCGTTTCAAAATAATATTCGTTTTTAATTCAATTTTCTTAGTAAACTCAATTTTTCATTTGTTTAAAAAACAATTAAAATCGTCGACGCTGAAAGTTAAAGTAATGTCTCATTCAAATAAACAGTGCCTAATTTATGGAAGCGCCGTTATTAATCTTGCTTTGCACCAAGGTGCTTAATTTAAACGATTATAGGTATAAACTCAGTCGGCGAATGCCTCTGGCACGAATTTCAAATATCTTTTTATTTGCGATTCAAGTATCTATTGTGTATAAAATAACTTGACAAACTTAAAGAACTAGAGCCTATCTCGGCTTAAGAAGACGTTCCATTTTTAACGTTATATTCTAGCACTTCTAGTGACAATATTGTTAGTAAGATTGATGGGATCTTTTAAAAATGTTTAAAATATTTAAATTTTCATATTAAACTTACACAAATCTATATATACCTATAGAAGCACCCATTTTTGACTTTAATAATTACGATATCTCTAAGCCGCTTGACTTGAAATTTGGTATAAATATTTCATTTACCAAGTAGAAATAAACTTTGAATGGGTTTGCGAAATTCCACCACCAAGGGGGATTGCGGGGGCGCCACGCGCGCATGTTGACAACTAATTGGGAAGTAATTTAATAATGAAATTAATATCAAATCCACTAATTTACGGATTTTTCGCGTTAGTTATGTATATTTATTCTCGACGTTTCGGGATTATATTTTTAATGAGATACAGACATTTAAAAGAAATTAAATGAAATAAAAGCACAAAAATATGACCGACTGCCAAACTGAGTGTTTTTGTGATTTCGATTTCGATAACTGACTTTATTTTGTGATGAAACTACAACAGATTCTATAAGCTTTCTTTTCTCAGAGATATGTGCCCCGTCTATTAAACATTATAATCTTTTCTATAAATTATAGTCATTGATACATTCATATACTGACAATTGTATGTATGTAATGTATATATTCTTAAAAGATCAAAATATTTTTTTTATAAAATCTATTTGTCTTATACAAGATTATAGAAAATGCCTCATAATATTTTTTTGTTTTGTTAATATGAAATGTTTATTTTCACGATCACATCAGACTATAAAATGTCATTCAGTTAATTAGTGAACCAAATTCTATAAAACTATTAAGGTATGATGGAGGCAACAACCCTTTGATCATAAAATTTTCTCTCATTTATTCTTCATAATACCATTTAACGTTAACTGTAACACGCCAGTAGTAAGTCAATATAACATTCAGATAAATTTCAAAAGTAAAAGCTTCATTACTAACGCCCATGTCCTTTCCATCTTTTAACACAGAGGTAGCTCTTAAACTTTTTGTAATTCTTTTGATATTTAAATTTATAATTATTTTACAAAAAAATTTATAGTGAAAACCAGATTTTTCCTAGACAGATGGTCCCTTTATTAAAGTCCTGAGGAATAAAATATGGCGAATGATTTTTTGTTCATTTCAGTAAATCATGTTGTTTATTTCGATAGACTTTCCTGAAAATTACGTATACCTTACTCAAAATATCCCATTATACTTAAAGCGAAGCGTTTTTGCAGCCTAATTTCCTCGCTTGTGCTAGATCGATTTTCATAATTGCTTTTTATTTAAAAACTATGGCTTATGTGTTTTTATTTAAATAATATAATATTTAAAGTAAATTTTTATATCTCTTAAAAACATCTCCCCGTGTTATTTAAAAAGAAGCGCTGACATAACTCTAAAACCTGACCCAAGTGAAAATTATCTATCAAACTTATTGTGAAAATAATATGTCTATTGTCCAATTTACGAGATAAAATTAACAAAAACTGAAACTGATTTGAACTGCCTCCATGTAGCCTAGTGGTATGGGCGATGTGCTTAAGAAACCGGAGGTCGTGGGTTCGAACCCTGCGGGGACTCAACAAATTTTCATTGTTGTTTCCTAGTTGGTTAGAGCAATTTGGGCTGATCACCCAATTGTCTGAAAAGTAAGATGATCCATGCGTCGGATGGGCTTGTAAAAAATCGGTCCACCCACCACCCGCATTGGACCAGCGTGGTGGGGTACGGTCCAAAACCCCTAATGGATAGGGGTTTATTAGGGGAGGCCTATGTCCAGCAGTGGACAACAAAGGCTGATCATGTGTAGTGTGTGATGTGAAACTGATTTTTAACACAAACAGTGACCAAATTTAATACAACTGTAACACTCTTATTGTACTAATGAAATACCAAGCTTTCTGAAATTTTGACAGACTTACCAAAATAAGGAGATACTCAATTCTGAGCGCATGTTTTTTTCTCTGTTTTCTCGTTGCTCCGCTCCTAGTGCTCCGTTTTTGTTCATTCTTTTTTTAAATTATAAATATTAGCTTTTTATTGGTCCTAGTTCTTGTAATAATTTTGTAATAAGTAGTTTAATAGATATTTGAAAAAAAAAATTACGGCCTTAAAATTAAAACCCAGGTGCTTAAATTACGAGCGCTGTCAAAACCGTAAAAGAATGATATAAAGTGTATTTTACATAATTGTACTACTGAAATTGGTCTTCAATAAAGTCCGCTATAGCATGCATCTTTGTTTTAAGATTAACGCACAATAAACATTTTAGTGTATATATTTTTAAAAATTGTAATTAGGCACAAAGCTTATTTCAGATAATAACAGTTCAAGTTCATAGAAAACAATTTGCATTAAAAAATCTTTATAGTACCGTTATAAAAAAAAACATGTCATAAACGATATTTTGATGAAATAAAAACCTAAAAGTTATTAAATATTTAAAATTCGGTGGCAGATAACGCAATTTCATACGGAGAGGACGTTTAAAGTAGCTCAAATAATTTTGTAAAATTTCACTTGTTACTTGTGAATTTGCCATGTACAGTAATTTACGCCCTGTCACGCCTTTTATGATATCTTTTTTTTATATTCTGCAACGTAAAAAAGCCATAGGTAGGTATGTACATACACAAATCGCGTGTTGAATTTAACAAATTAATTTGTAAATGGATCGAAAACAGCATTTAGATATTAGGTTTCCGAAGCAATTCAGCAGAATACTGAACGTGTTTGCTTAATTATTATGAATGAAGCATAAATGTTGTTTATTACATATATATTTTTTTTGTAAGATTTAAGCAAACGTTCTGTTTTATTCTTCCTATGGATCTTATGGTTTACTTATGTACATACTACACGTTGCCATGATATCACCTTAAGGCCACAGTCAGCTTTGAGACTTAGAATGAGCTGTCTGTCAGGTAAACACTACAGTTCTATGCGGCCCCTGGAAGAATAATTAAATTTTATTTTCTGTGTTATTTATTTTTTAATATAAATTTCATTCAATTGTAAAAGGTGTCAAACAATTGAAAACATTTTCAGAATAAAATTCTAAAACGCCCCTCTCGAATCAACAAACTCGTACTGAATTTTCAGTGTAGAGGGTTCATAGTAGAAGATGATTCGTAGAACCAGAACAGATCGTTCGTAGAAGAAGAGGTTATTCGATAAGGTGTTGTCGATCTTTTCCTTTTAATTCTTTATAAGGCTTTTTAGCAAATGTGAACAGCAGTGATGATGAGTGGGCATTTTGACATGTGGAGTGAGCAGTTCTATTAATTGTTATAGATTTGGGCCATTTTGTTACCCAAGTACAGCGTTTGTGACAAAAGGCGCGTTAGTCCCAAAGACCTAAGGGAATACTTAGGCAGGATTACCTTTACGATTAGCGCTTATGCCTAAAACCCACAGATTTGGATCAGCTCATTTTAAATGTCTTATATGTCAATAAAATATATCTAGGTACATTTTTATAACAGTTTTTCATTTACTGCGAAGAAATTATCACGGAAGTTAATCATATCTTAAAAGTTCTCGACATATTCAAAGCTCAAACGTAATATACTTATGTATTTCTCAAATGAGCTCATCTTGGATGGAAATTTGAAGGCTACTAATTATTAATCATGTTTAGAACGAAGACACTTTGTTGAAATGATGAAGGGCGTAAATTTATTTAGAATATAAGAAAATAATAAAAAGCGGCTCGTGTATTTGATAAATATAGCACAATGATTTTTAAAAAGTACTAAATATAAAAAGAAATAGTTTAAATGTTTTCTCTAACATTATTTTTCTATTTCACAAAACCAACTCACGTAAATGAGATAACGGTTAAACTGTTTATGTTTCCCGTCGGATTTTACTCAACGGTATTACGAGCTGAATCATATCATAAACCAGTTTAACTTTAAGTGAGTTTTATCAAAATATTTTTTACTTTTTGTTAGAAAGCATCCGGTCGTGTCGGTAATCAGGCTTTGAGTGTAAAAAAGGCACAGTGAACCTGTGCTTGCACACACTTGTGCTCTATAATAAATAATACGTAGCCGGCCTATCTTTATACCAATGTTATGATGACCCTAGCAGTAGTAACGTGACAATATTAAGGGCAAAATGATTATGTCTGATTATTACAGACTTTATCTCCGTGGATCTTACAATAGATAACGTACATACCATACCATACACTTCTAGTCCCTAACATGTGAAAGGTGTTCAAAGTTTTCTCTTTGTGTATAATAAAATATTTGTTGTGTCTTGTCGGAGTGTTGATTTCGAGCTTTGTTGCGATTTATCGCGATAGAAAGTCAAAGAACGAAGAGAACATGCTTGCAAACTTTACTCCTCGTACTTATCCACGCGTAGTGTTGTTTCGAAATAATTTTATTAGCTTATTATTATATATACTTCACTATTTATTCTTTTGACAAAAAGGCATTGGTTGGACATTTTTGCTTTCCGTTGAACCGTTTGCCATTTTTAATATAGAATTTATTTGTATTGAGTTTTTTTTATATTTTTCAATTATTTTTATAAGAAACCCTTTATAACAAGCTAATCTGCCATTTTATAAACTCTAACCAATTAATTATTATTAGTGAGTAGGTCTTCGCATCTTGAAACTATTTTGTGATGTATAGCGTTAATTCAAAACATAATAAAATATATATAGGAATGTTTATTTTATTAACACGTCAAGGTAAAACCGCTTTTATGTAAGTTGTGCACGTTATTTCGCAATATGAAATTAGAGATCAACAACACCATGCCGAATGTCTACTTCTTACTGGATTAGCGGAATGGCCCCTGAGTCGCGGAGGATAGGTAGAGCGGCTTACGGATTACCGACACGTCTCTATCCCCGACTCCTTCTTAATAGAGATGGCAGCACGCCTACCACCTTCGTCCCCATATACCGCATCGTCCTAGACGCATCGGCAGTTCAGCCCGCTTAGAGCCGCCTCCTCGATAGCTAGCCAAGTTCCTCTTAGCTCCTCGTGATACTGACTGAGCAGACGGCAGGTATTGAGCCCTACCGCTACGACAAAGGGTGAACCTGTTCGAGGGGCGAATATATTTATCTAGTACTAGTAGTACAGTTAAATAAGTCAAACTTCAAAGCAGAGGTTAATCGATGAATCCAAATCAGATGAGAAGCGTTCCAAAAGCTACGACATATCCTATTATCCAATATCCCTCAATGCCTGAAGACTAAGTTCCTTGAACAATATGTGTTGCCATTAATAACCTACGGCAATGGACATAATATGACATGAAACTAATGGACAATAAGACATGGTCTTTCACTGCCGGTCGTATGAGGAGGCTCCAAGTCGCTCAGCGGGCTACGGAGTGGGCTATGCTCGGTATTTATCTGCGTGCTACAGCGCGTTATGTCTGCATTAAGGCCTATGTAGGCCTGTTTAGGCCTATGTGGCCTATTAAGGCCTATGTAGGCCTATTAAGCCTATGGCCTCAGCAGTGGGTAACGGACTGAAACACGACGACGACGATATTTTTACATCATTTTGTCCAATTTATACACAAAAAAAATGTGGTATCGATATAAAGATAAAGTATAATGATCCGCAGTCAACACAACATCTAGACTAGACAACATCTAGACTGGTTGTAACCATGTATTACCTATCTTCAGCATATTCAAGGCGAAATATTTCTTTAATCAAATGTTAACATAAACTTTTTTCATAATACCTTGGCAATAGTAGACTAGTTATTAAAAATGTTAATAAACTTGGGATGACCTAGACATATATTTCTCTTAAAACAAGAAGAGAATTATTAAAATCGGTGTTCCAGAAGCCGAGAATCGAGATTAAATCAAATAAAACAACCGTTCTGAAATTAGTCCTTCTGTTCAGAAGTATAATACCCAATACTTTTTGCTTGTTTTTAATCATGCACAGTGCTCACTTTAAAAGTAATTTTTGGTATTGTTAGCCGTAGATAGATATACCGGAGGTAGATAGATTTCAATGCAAATGAAAGTAATAAAAAATAATAAGAGTATTTCTCGTAACTCGACATAATACTTACACTCGAAGTGTTGTTAAGTGTAAGTTAGTTTTTATAATATTAGATAAACAAGAAAGGACAAAATACCGTGTTATGTTGCGTGCCACACACTACTACAAGTACACAAGATAATGACTTTTTTTACTTGTCGATCTTTTTTTTTGTTATCTTCGTAATGTGAAATTGTGGTAGTACTGTTTGTTCGGTACGGAGTTGTTACATAAGGTTATTATTTAATCCATTTTTTTTATTTTCAATGTAGTAATCAATCGTTGCTGTATTCATGATGTTGCTTTACGGTTAATCGGCTTGTATAGGTTTGTTTCGAAAATTCATAGTCTAATGCTGAGTGTACAGTATTTCTTCTTGTAACTTTCTGTTTTTTGTTATATGGCAAATAATTTTTATTTTCTTTCTATTGAAATTGAAATCATTTTATGTCTTATAAATATTTTAAATATAAGCTATAATATAAGCTAATATTTACTCCTCATAATTTTATTTATATAAGTTCGATTAATTAATATTTATATACATTTTGTTTTTCATTGTATAAAATCTATATAACTACTTATCACGATGTTATTAAGAATACTACGTATAGAATAACTATATTCTCAAAATGGAGCTTTAGAAGCGAAACAACAAGACTAATAAAGTATATTAAAAAACATTGGCTCTGAATTGAGAATCCTTTTGTTTGAATGTCGGTCAAAAATGTAAGCGACTCATTACAATTGTTTTAAAATTTTACCACACAATTCAGTCCCTCCTGACTATTGACTCTAGGAAGGATTGAATCGTCGGGTACAATTTTGAAATTCTTAAAACGGGATTCGAACTGTATTATTTATTATGTTTAGTGCTCGTGTAAGAAAATATCGTTATATATTATACATTAATTTCTTGTTTAATTACAAACAACTAGGTGGTACCCGCGACTTCTTCTGGTACCGTATATATAAACATATAATGGAATAGACCTATTTAGACCATTTTTTTTCGAAATAACAAGTAACCTATGTCCTTTTTTGAAGTCCATTCTACGTATTTTCCAAATATCATTAAAAATTGGTTCCGTGATATAAACAGTAAAGATGGACAAACGGACTGAGTTACTTTCGCATTAATAATATTGGTATGGATAATCAATTACTACTTTCTAAGGTTTAAAATATTAAAACAAACTTTCGTCTATTTGAGGCGTTTTTAAGATCGTTATTGAATATATGTATACTTGCTTTAAAACGTTCTCTTGAAGTACTTAAGCTTAAATACAAAAAAATTAAAGCTAAAAATGGATTTTATACAATAAGACTTGTTCGGGCAATGTAATAAAGTTTGTTGATTATACTGAATTTATCCAAGTTAATGGAAAAATTGAAGCTCGTTATTAATTTAATATCTTGAATCAGGACAGGGGTTTAAAATGTTAAAAAAATAACATTACTCAACTTTGTATTTTGAAGTTCAATTACTTTAAAGAAAAGTCTATTCGTAATTTGAGAAATCCTAAACTTCTTGCAAATAGTAAAAAAGTAACAAAACGTTTTTCCAATGTGTAAGTTAACCAAAAAGTGTACCGTCTAATGAATTTTATGGCATTTTTTCAAGTATTTCATCTAGGGGAGGCCTATGTCCAGCAGTGGACTATCACACGCTGATGATGATGATTGCTATTAAGAAAATGTTTTAATGTAAAATATCATTAAATGTTCTCTTTTTGTTGTTAGATAGTGTATATGGCATTAAGTCGACCTTGAAAATAAACTTTGCAATTACGTTAAAATGAAATAACTTTCTTGCAGAATTTAAACATGTTTAATACTACCTATGTGCCATAACTGTTTAAAGCCTGAATTTATACCTGGACATCGTGGGTTTGCAGTCGAAACATGCCGAAAATCAACTCTTTATCAGTATTTGATGTTTAGTTCTGCCTATATCGATCTGAAAAGTCATACGTATACATAGCCTGTCCTTTTTCTTGAGAACATTTGTATGTACGGAAGCATATCCCGCTTTTGGGAAGACGGAATATTGGTCGACATCCGACCAGGAGAGATACCTGTTTGCGTGCCATGTGCAAGGCCTAGATCTTGACTTTTATCAAAAACGCCAATGTCCAGCAGTGGATTTATAAGGGTAGATTATGATAATGACATCCCTACGAAAATGTTATTTGATAGCCGATTACTAACTACTCAACGGAGTTAGGCTACACATTGATGTAAAATCGATACATAGTTTAAAACTAATTGTATTCTTGAAATGACCAAAATTATGAAACGCTTAAATTTGTCACTAAATATTTCTTTAATATAACCTTTTTCTATTACTTCAAAATAATAATTACATGTACTATATTCGAGTATTTGTAAATATATCATAAAAAAAAAGTAACAACTTAGAAAGTAACAACTAAAACAAAGCGACTACACAAAAGAAAAAAGAATAATTTAAATTTGTGTGAACACACCTTAATAACATGCATTCCCAAATTAGTTTCGTATAAATCTAATTATGATATTTATCCTTTTAGATAATGAGTTAAGATCACGATCATAAAATTAAAACAAGTGAAATTTTAACAAAAAAATTTGATCGACATTTAACAGCGTTTAACTATTTTACGCAATATCATTTCAATCAGGGAACAAGGTGGGCTCTGTACTTACATTGCGCCGCGCTTTCTGCCACTGCATTTTAAATTTCTGATAATTTTTAGGATATTCATATTATCAAAACGTCGCCTATGACACGTTTTATGTACATAGGATGATTTTTTTTAATGCAAACACTTATGTGTGTACTTAAACTATATTACCTTAAGTAAGTGTATTATCTAAAGGTTTATTACATCAAAATACTTATAGTGCGTTACTATTAAAACATAGATATGTGATATCGCTGACTTTATTGTAGACCAATTGAAGTACTGCAATTATATAAAACATATTTTATGTCTATCTTTTACAGTTCTGGCAGCGTTTTTAATTCAATCGCACGAGGTTTAAATTTTTGTACCACAATTCTTTTAACCAAGTACCTCCTTTTTTTGAAGTCGGTCAAAACGTAAGTTAATTCGCCTAGTCTTAGCTTCTGTCACGTTTTCTCTGTGCATAAAAAATATTTTAGTTATTTATATATATTTAATGTAATTAAATTAAACAACCTGAAAAAAAAACCTTTTTTTAGTCTCTACATCATACTAATTTTGGAAGACGATTAGGAATTACTTTGTTACTGCTTCTGTCGAATCAGCAGGTTTAATGTGGATCAGTACCATGACTTCATAGAAAATTGTTGTAAAGCACATGTGATTTATGCGGTGAGTGAGGTAGCCGAAAACCCTTACCAAACCGGTCCTCTTATCGTACAAGAGTGGAAGTTTAAGATAGAGACAGAGACCTTACTGAGTTTCCTTAGCATCTGGGCTTGAGCACTCAGACTGCCCGGCATGTTCTGGAAGAGAAGGGAAACTCCGCTATCACATCTGAATGCAAGAGGCAAACTAAGCATATGCAAATCGACGAATCCTTCCGTGCTAACCGTTAATATCATTAGTCATTCACAACACGAGGTGACAAAAGGAGGACGATTGAATAGAGAAGGTTGTTGGTAAGCTAAGTCATCTTTGTTTACTTTTTAAATATCATTAAAGTCTCTTTTGTTAAGATATAACATTTAATTACCCTACCAATTCATGTAAAAATCCATTTTCTTAATGTAAAGTAAAAAAATATTAACAAAACGTTAGAAAATATTTTCATAAAACTTACTTAAAGTACTACTGGTTTATGATATGATTTAGCTCGTACTATTGCTGAAAAAAATCCCGACGGGAAACATAAATTTTGCCGTTTAAACGTAATCTCATTTTTATAAGTCCGTTTTCTTGAAATGGAAAAATGCTTAAAGAAGAAAATATTTAAACTATGGAATGCTTTATCCTCTTTAGTCGGAAGCATTTTCTTACAAATCCATAGCATAAAAAGCAGATCTCTGCACAATAAATGTTTTCGTTATATTTTTTGACTGTAAAGAAAAAATTAACGTATGTCAGAAAACTCATATTATTAATTAACAAATACACTGTCCGCTGTTATTTCATCATTTGTCATCATCATTGACAGACTATGGTAGTCAACTGTTAGACAGATGTAGCCCTCTCCTAAAACTTGGTCCGAATATCGAACGCACGCATCCAGTTAATGTCAGAATTACTTATACTAAAGCCTTAATAAGCTTAAATAATTTATATAAAATAAGAGTCACGTTAATGGAAATCTGAATAAAAACGCAAGGTGGCAATTAACACTGACCCTGCAAGACTTGAGCAAGAACAAGACTAATCTGGGAAGACTCTTGCGTCTTGCAGCTACGACTTAGCGCTTTTTCACGGCGTAATTAGGTATAACAGTAGGTACGCATAGGAATTCTATGAGATGAAATAAACTGTAACAAAGAATATGAAAAACTGGACCCATGCGCATTACAACCAATACCATAAACATGCATTGCATATAAAAAGATCCATTAAAATCAAACAGACAAAATGCTTAAACATTATAAGAAGAGCAATTGGATTTATTGTACTTTTTTAATTATAGACCCGAGGCGCAGATAAGGCTCAAACTTTTGACCTAACATTTTGGGGGAAACAACTTAAACCGAAGAACTTAAGCCTGCGCAAGTGCAATAAACTTTATGAAGAATTTAAAAGTTTACATTCACTGAACTAATCTCTGGAATTACCAAGAAAAGAAAATAAATGTGATGAAGACAATAGAAATAAGAAAATAGATGTGATGTAGACTTTGATAAACTGTGAATGTCCTCGGACATTTATAGCAATTCAGATGACTCTCGACGTCATCTCCGAAGTCTCGAAGTCTTCAAGGTTTAGTGATAGACGAGTACCTAGAAAATACCTAGAGCTGCCAGCTCACCAATACATAATTACAGAACCGGCAATCGGAAAATTGGAAGAAAACCAAAATTGATTTAAAACTAATTTAATTAATATTAGAAATTACAATTATAAGTGGAGAAACCTACTTAAAGTCGGAAATAGGAATAACAAAAACTTATGCTTTTTTCTTATAACAATAATTGCTAAATCGGCGTTTGTGCCGATTGACGTAAATCGGTTCAGGTGGCGATCAATAACAGGAAATGCTGCATCGGCGATGTTCCCGTGATTGACGTCAATGGTGTCGCTTGCAGACAACAACAGGAATTGCTGCGTCGGTGATAGTCTTTAGGGGTCCGTACTTAGCTGAGATACGCATGAGACAGGAGACAGTCAACTTTATCGCACATGGCCCGTGGTTTTCTCCCAATACCTGGAACTTAAGTAGGTATTAATTAGATTAGGTAATAATTAGAAAACGTAGAAATAGGTTAAGTAATGAGTCAGCCAGATTGTTATTAATTTTTGGTCAAAAGAATTTATTTTAAATAACAGAACCTAATGACAAAGCTGTTGTGTACTGTTGTGTTATTTGATTTGTATAGAATTTCATTTTTTATTGAAATAAATGAAAAATCATTAAACTCTTTTATTAAATTTCATGTAAGTTTAGGGTTCAATCTCTTTATAGACAGATATTGTTCTTTAAAATACAGTCAAGTTATTGTAATTAATTTGTTTTTTACTTGTTTTTTAAATGTTTATTAAGAAACAGTTACTCCTATGGAAAACAGCATATAGCTCAGTCGATTACCATGTGGCAGTTGATTTTTCGAATTGCTTATCAAATTTTCAGACACATATTAATCTGATTGCTCTTTACTATGGCTCTGTTAACTCAAGCTCACAATGTTCCAATTCTTATACGTTTTTCTAAGATCTAAAGTCAACTTTAATAAATAGCAATAGTCTAATATCCTTTTACCATTTATTATAATAACATTGTTAATATAATAAAGATTAAAACTGCATTTTATAGCATTAAATTATATACGTTATGCTAAATGAGTAGTAGTGCAGTAACATGACTTACATCACCAAAGATGACAGCTCTTTCTCTCAGGCGTTTGATATTACCAATTAAAATCGGTTATCTATATTAAAATTACCAATAAACTGCTTGCTTTTGAAGTGCCTCCGTAGCCTAGTGGTAAGTGTGTGTGCTTTAAAAACCGGAGGTCGTGGGTTCGAATCCTGCGGGGTCTCAACAAATTTTCCTTGTCCAAAAATTTAAATTGTTATTTCTTAAGTGGTTAGGGCAATTTGGATGATCACCCGATTGTGTGAAAAGTAAGATGATCCATGCGTTGGATGAGCATGTAAAAAATTGGTCCACTTACCAACCCGCCTTAGACCAGCGTGATGTGATACGGTCCATAAACCCTCTAATGGAGAAAGGGAGGCCTATGTCCAGCAGTTGACTTACATAGGCTGATGATGATGACGGTTTTGCAATAGGGGTAATTTGATTTATTTTGAATTTAATATATTTGTACACGTACAACATGAAGATAGAAATTTGTAAAATCTTTAAAATATTCTCAAAGGTATATTCTTTTACAAACAATTTTGTCGCTAGAAAAGTAATCTAGTAGCGATGTCCCAACGTTGCGTCTAATGCTTTTAATGTATGCAGCGAAATAATCTAACCTCAGAGAAAATGTGAAAGAGGAAATAACGACGCAATTTGTTTAAGTTAACGTCTTTCTTATTTATTCAAAAGAAGTATATGCATTTCAATAGATAGTTTAGCTGTAAGTAACAAAAGATGTTTAATTATTTTAGACATAGAACTTCCGTTATGCTTTATGTAACTATTAGTAACTGAATAATAGAACATAAATTTCATTCATTAAGTTTAATAATCAATTAGGAATCCATCAAGCTTGTTGGTGTGGCAATTCGCAAATTGGATAACAAATAGTCTTGTTACAAAATAAGCAGCAGATATAATTTCAAATGATTTTTTCTTCTTAATGAAACTGGTACAGACTGAAAAATATATATTTATAAAAATGTATATCAGAGAATTGCATGGCATATATTATGATAAAACAAATTGAGAGGTACTATTCATATACTTACTATATGACTTTATAGCTAAAGCGAAAAATTTTACATAAAAGTCCCCAGCTGCATCTGTGTCTGTCTGTTGTGTCCCAGCTGCGTCTGTGTATATGTGGGAACCTATAATCTATTGTGGAAAAGGTCTGTAAGAACCTTTTTTTAAGTGAGGAAATAAAACCACCCCTTCGGTCCTTCCTGACGTCTTTAAATGGGATCACGGAAACGCTTTACAATATTCTGCGACCCCAGCAGCGCTGGCTAACGAAGCAGCTCGTCTCAGCCCTACGGGCAACAACACTTCTAAGCGTGTGGGAACGTGGGTGTTTGTCCCCGTCCGCCGCAACCTTCTAGGTACATCAAAGTACTCTCTAGCCCGCTTGGAGCAGCCGCCGACACGGGCTTGCCAGATTACTCTTAGCTTCTTTGTGGCTAACCACACCGTAGGTACTGAGCCCACCGTAACGACAATGCAAGAACCTGTTCGGGGGGAAGGTCCCAACCCAAGGACCATGTACCACTTTTCACCCCATCACCCCGGTAAAAAGATATGTTACCTGATGTTCTTTTAAAACAATGTTTTGTAATTAATTGAACTTAACACCCAAACATACCATAATGAGTCCAGCTTTCAGGAATTAGAGTCATGAATCACTAGAATTTAAAAGGTTATTATTGTATGTTAACTATAGTAAGGTTTTAATCATTTTTATGTTAACTGAATGATTAAGTTAAAGAAATAGATTGAATGGACGGACAAAAAAACATACTAATGCAAAGATTAGATGAGTTTTCTGTCCAATCTATATAGTTATTGTAATATTAAAATATATTAGGTAGATTGACATTCATAAGAGCTCGACAGAGCCTAAATTGAAACATCACAAAATAGTACAAAACAAAGTGGCTTCGCTGTCGTCGTCATGCAACGGATTTTGAAGAAGTTTTTTAAATGCTCTGTCTTTTAAAAACTTCTATGGCTGGTCTAATTTTGACGAAACCTTCTCTTGAAGATAGCTGATGTAATAATGAGTAAAATAGGCTATTTTTTAGGGAAAAGTGTTTTAAGGTGTAACCACGTGAACGAGGTCGCGGGCAATAGCCAATTGTTAAATAATCAAGACAGTACACGTTATACAATCCGGTTAAAATAAAGTATTTAAGGGTCGTTAAAAAACATTCGAAGTAATTTAAAATGCTTGATAGACACCTTAGAACAAAAATTTTCCAATTATCTGTACTAGTTTATTACTATATTTGTTATTTGTCTGATTCCGGTTCTAATAATTTCACTACCCGCACGTGTTTGTAGTCCAAGTATAAGAAATGAAAGATTATGACATTTTG
The DNA here is from genome assembly GCA_029286875.1 of Lamproptera curius. Taxonomy (NCBI): domain Eukaryota; kingdom Metazoa; phylum Arthropoda; class Insecta; order Lepidoptera; family Papilionidae; genus Lamproptera; species Lamproptera curius. The sequence goes on along the minus strand of JAGSMT010000418.1, from coordinate 46,024 downwards.
AGATCATTTTGTAGAAGAAAAATTTACTTTGCGCGGCAACTTTTGGTTCGGTTATTGACCGAGGGGGTCAATAACGACCAAAAACTGTTCTATAAAATTTACCATTGCATATTGTTCTTTATGTATGCATCTATGACTCTTTTGGAAATTCTGGCTGCCGTTGAAGGTGATTTTCCCGATGATGAAAAGAGTGACTCAGTTGAAATTTGCTGCAAGTCACACTGTGGTCATGTTTAAATTTCTAAACATTATTTACAACAAAAAACTGATTAAAAAGTTGAATTACGACATGATTCGTATTTGTGACGAGCACGACGAAATTAGAACACAGAAAGAGAAATACCGCATAATAAAAATTAATGTTGCAGCCTATTTTGCCGCGGTGTACTTTTCAGCTGCTTGTTTCATTTTTGAAGGATTATGTAAAATGCAGGAAGGTAAGTCAATAATACAAATGAAGATAAATAATTTCTTCACTTAATATAGCTTGCATTTTGAAATAAATAAAGAAAAGTTTTATTTAGACTACAGTTTACAAAATAAATAATAGAAGTGTAAAGAATGTAGCGATTAACAAATCTGACCTTATTGTAAGTTACCTGACGAAAACATATATTAATTAGATAAAAAAACAAGCGTCAGCATTATATATATAAAGCATTGACTATACTCATAAATATTTACTACTAGGACAAATATGACGACAGCTTGGAAAATAACCAATTGGACTAAATTTGTATATTGTATTTGTATTTGGGAAAACGGAAGTTTAAAACATTTCTTTATATCAGTAATAAAACGTAATGATTTATGTACATTTTAAATAGCCAAAACAATTTAAATATTTCTATAAATAAAAAAAAAACTTATTTTAAAAATGCCTTATATCGAGATTTCAAAAAAAATGTAATGATGATTTATACATAAATCTAAATTTAATTCTAGATTCTTGAAAACGTTTTAAAAGGAAATGTTTTCTTTATTTCAGGTTCTAATTTCGTAACAGTTGTCACCTACATTTCTTATCATGAAGACAATTCCTTCGTCGCTTTTATGTTTAGAATCTATAACACAATATGTTACTGTTGATGACTATGATCATATCAGCAGACACGTTTACGATGGTCAATCTCATAATGTACAAATATAAAATAATTACTTTACTAAAGTATTTCTATAGTTTACACGAGGAATTTACTCCTATAAATAAAACTGGTAATGTTGAATTAGCAGCCGAAGAATCGATTAAAGGGATGATTAAAGGCCCAATAATGCACAATGAGTTACTGAGGTATACTTGCAGCGTATTTATATTTCAATATTTTGTGCGAAATGTTAAATAAACTGCGGAAAGATATAGATAGATTTTGTATATTTCTTAAAAATCAGTGGTTAGGAGTGTAATCACGTTTTTGTTTAAATTTTAAATAAGATAATGCTTAACTTTTACTCACGTTTCAGGATCCTGAAAGAGATCGATAGGGCATTTGGAATTGTAATAACACACAACTATTTCAAAGCTCGGGCTCTGCTTTTGTTGTTTCAGATAGCTGTAAGATCAGTTAACTTAAAGAAAATAAGCTTAGATATATATTTCATTCAATTTCGTCATTCAATTGTTACTTATTAACAATCCTATGAGTAAGACCTCCAAATTTTGCACAAACGGTTTCAATTTACTACGAATACTATGGACAAGTTTTCAATTTCTTTTACTGAAGTATAATTTAAATCTAATAGTTAAAAATATAACTGTAACAATGAACAATAAGCCTTACGTTATACGTAAGGTATATTGTTCTTAAAAATATTGTTATGTCTATATTGTTACTGCCGATAACTAAATTATGATTATAGACAACAAATTAATGAATTATTTCTGAAAATTAACCACCCCTAACAACATACAACATTATTATTTCAGTGCTCTTAAATATAAATGTTCATTCATTCTATTCTATCTATTCTTTACATAATAAAATTTTATTTGCACTAAAAAAATAATAATATAAAAGATTAACCAGTTTGAACAATATACAAAAAAGAAACGTTTAAAATTATATAATTTACAGTATATTTAACTACTAGCGACCCGCCCCTGCCTAGCATTATAAAATATATCTGCAATATTAAGCATGTGTTGTACATTTAAAGCTTCCTGTTCAATTACTCTATCTACTAAAAAAAATCCACGTCGAAATCCGTTGCGTAGTTTGAAAGATTTAAGCATGCACACGGTTATGGGGACAGAAAAAGCGACCTTGTTTTATACTATGAAGTGATTATGAATCTTTAATCAATATTTCTATATGCGATTCACAATGTTTACAGATGTCGGAAGAATTAACTTTTGTGGCAAATCTGAAGATAATATTCTTCGTCGTAGGGCTTTTCCTGTTGCTAGGAGTCTTTCTCTGTAACGCTGGTGAAATAACGTACAGGTTAGTGGTTATTTTTAAAACTTATAATACTATAGATAACTTAACTATAAACAACATTCGGCAATACGTAACAAAAATGAGTGAATTAATGTCAAAACTTTTATATTCTCTATCACTGATAAAACCATTTTCAAAATTAACGTTAGATCTCAAGTCCTATGAATGCGTTTCCTAGCACTTTAAATTTTTAGTTGTTTAAGGATGATTCTCATTTAGCGTTTTAAAATTTAAATGAAATTGTTGACTTAAAATAATTTAATCTATATTTGATACTTATAGCATCAGGTTTTATATTCAGTATATACAATCCCTTCACCGCGTGAACTCTATTAGTAAACTAAGAAGTGTTGTATTCCTGAATAATACTACAATGTACTAAAGTATTTAGGAACATCAGGTCCTAAAATAATTTTGTTTGGGAACCTATTTATAGGCTTGTTGAGGTTGGGAACTTTAAGTAATATGTAAAAACGGGCGATATTTTAAAAGAGGATAACCAAACGATAGTTTCACAAGAAACTTACACATTGCAAATACTCGACCGGGAAAGATGATGTTAATCTATTATTTAGTCCCATTTTTGCAAAGTGACATTTTTTACAAAAAAGAATAGTGCAAAATGTAGCAATTCCACGTGAGTTCCTGATCCTATATACTTAAAGATCATATATTTATTATTTGTTTTAAATTATTTCTCAACTGTATTTAGAGACTCTAGCCTTAAATTTGGGGTTGCTCTTTAAGAAACCTGAGTTCAGGGTTTGAAACATAATATCCTTCTATTTTTGAAGTTAGACATTTTTGGCGCGTTAAGGAATAATAATCTGAGTCAATTTTTAGATACGCGCTCACACCGTCACGAAAAAGCCGACACCCTAAAGTTAGCTATAGTATGCTTGTGTTCTAAGAACTGTTTAAGAGGTGGTGGAGTCCTTATTACAGGGAGCTGTCAGGGGCGCCTGCGACGCACCGTGGTAACCTATTCGTGTTCCGAATTGAAGGGCACTGGAGCCAGCGTATTTATTGGATAAACGAGACTTAACATCCAATGTCAATTGGATTGCTCGAGTGCCTTCATATGCAAGCAAATAAAACTGCATTCACAAATTATATTTTATGATACTTAGATAAACTAGATAATGTGTGTAAAGTTAGGGTTGGTTCTCTCAACAAACGTAGAATTAGTGCGAAAGATAAAGTTTTTTAAAACATTTTTGTCTTGTCACACACATGTTCAAATTCTTTTATCCTGACATAAAGCACAACACAACCACAAAAACCTTTGTTTACTTAACTAACGTAAAAGCCCAATTAAATAGCTAAGCAAAATTTACAGGCTGGTCTATTAGCCGATTCAATATTTTACTGTGGTTGGTATGCCTACCAGTGGACATTCAGAAAAAGACCGAAAAAAAAAAATTGCATCACTCTGTCATTTGCGTATTTGCTCGTATTATACACAAGCACAAAACCAGTTGTCGTAAAGGCTTTAAAATGATAGAACTTTCTTTGCAGCATTTTTAAATGTAAGTCACTTACAGACATTCTTATTGGTGTAAAATAACATTGCAAAAATGGTTGGATTAATACTTTAAATTGTCAAGGAAGCTTTTTTACGATTTTGATTGTAAATGTGAGAGTGCAGCCATATTGCTATCACAAACTCTTACAGATATTATTTATTGTTTATTGACTATAGTATACGCCAATTATAATATTTGCATCCATCCGCTTGGTTGTCTTAGCTTAGTGGCTTATATTTGAAAATAGGAACAAAGTGTAGAAATTACAAAATGGTAATTACCTGGGTTATATAATATTCTATTTTTAATGTTATTTAATCTCAAAAATTATTGTTTCTTTTATTTTCAGGTCAATAAAGGAACTTATTCGGTTTTCGCTTTATTTAAAACTTAAGTAGAAGGTGTTAATACTAGAAAAGATGCATGAAATGGTTAATTCAGTTATCGTCCTAATTTAGTTAAAATAAAAAAAAGCGGAAATTAAAATTGAGTAATCCAAAATAAATAATTTTTGCCTGCCTCTGCGAATCCAATGTCGCAGGCCAATCGCATTTGAGACGCAGATGAAGGCGCCATTGAGTGTGAGTGATTGGTAGGAATAATAGTATAGGTTTTGTTCTTTTTAGTTTCTTTTGCCTGTAACAGATTTATGGCAGCATGTTTTTTTTTTTGTTCTTTTTTTTTTTTTTTTTTTACTTATTATTCCCCTGACATATTGGATCAGGACCTTATTTGCTCTTTTTGTTTTTGTACTTGTTCTTTTGCTTATTCTTTTATTTATTAACATCTACTTTTCATTTTCATCTTTTATCTTTTCATTTTGTGTCGTAGCTTACTTGTATTTATCTAGTTTTACATTTTTACATTTATATTTATGTTCTACTGATCTCTATATTACATTTCTTATTTACTAATATTAATCTTTTTACTATTATAGTTACATTTCTATTTACTTATATTATTTTTTATCTTAACTTAATTTTTACTAACTTATATTTATCGTTTGCTTTATTTTTGAAACGTTTATTTACTTATATATATCTTTTTCCTTATTTAATTTACATTTTAACTTAATTGTACTATTTCTATTCACTTTAATCAAGTCCTACACCGTATATTCACCACTATTTAAATAATATTCAGCTTATTTCTATTTTATTACACAATTTTGATACGATTATATTTATTTTTTTTTTGCTCTTATTTATAAATATCGATGATATGTACCATGATATGGGTCCATATTTATTATTGCTGTTCCAGTTTGCATACTGATTACCTTTGTGCCGAATTCTGTGAAGGCTGGTGATGGATGTTCATAATTATTGGAAGGTTGCTCCGTGATTTGTTCCAATTTGGCAGGTTTGTCGTTGCTACTGAGGATTGGACATCAGGTTGAAGGTGCAGGACGCCTGCGGAGCCTCCCATCGATTCCGTCATGGTCCCGACACTTGAAGGGTGAAGATACCCGCAAAACCCCATGCCCTGTTAGTGCCTGCACCAGCGGTGGACTCAGCCTAGCTTCCTAACGATGCGGTGCGCTCGACGCATTGAGAAAGAAGAGCTTGGTGGTTGAGGCGTTGGTTCCGATATATAACGCCGTTCCATTCGTCAATGGACTTTGCCGAGGAATCCTCTTGACGAACGAAACCGGCATTTGTCGTAGGCATGTTAGCCGGATATTCGACCAAGAGTAAAACCTTGAGTTCCGCGCAATCATTAGTGGAGTTAGCCCATTAGTCTTAAAGGGGCTTAAAGGCTGAACTAGGGGGACATATGTAAAACTATTTACAAAAATACTTTTAGTCTGGAGCGAGCTAGATATCGTTCTTGTAACACCCACAAGTCAGGTATTCTTATTTACCAAATAGAATGAAAAGATTAGATAACATTTTTGTTTATTTATTTTAACCTCCAAATCAAACCAATTCTAAACCCCTAATATCCTTGGAGATTTTATAGATTTTATTAAACAGTAAAGTTTGCATTCAGTTTTAATGGAGCAAACAATTTGCTTAATGTTTGTATTTACATTAATTTTAATATTAAATTGTTTATATATATTACTGTAATCGCACCTTTGCCAGGCATCATATGAATGATTGTGTTTCACATGGTAACTTTTCTGACCTAATGGAATATATAAAGTTATCGATATTTAAATCAGGATAATTACGGCCCCAATAATCGTAGATCAATTTTTGTACTGCCTGCTAAGTAAAACTTCGAAAAATTATTCCTAACCAATAATGTTACAAATTATCGCTGATGATTTGCTTGATGACAAGCAAATGGGGTATATGGGGGTCGTTATACATCTAATGCAGGTGCTCAGCTTGTAAACAATATTTAAGAAGGAAACATCACACGATGCCCTCGGTGTCTTCAGACCTAACCAATGCCTTTACTGCGTACAGCATCAAATATTGGTCAGAAATGACTACATACAGTTTTAAAAAGGCGCACTGACCCTTTCATTTTATTTTCAAGCTACCGAAATCAGATAGTTGACGTGAGCGGTATGAGATCCTCACAGGGCCTGTAAGTATGTGTTCCACGGATCTACTGAGGGCCTTTCTTCTTGATCTGCATTAATGACCTACCACACCAAAATAATAAAAAAGATTTTTGTTTGTGGATGATTTTTTTAGTGTTCAAAATGAAATGACGTAACTCTGCAATGACGATGTAAACTATATTATATACATAAATGTTTTTATACCTTAAAGTGTTGTTATATATGCTAGGCAAGAACCCATCCATATATTCCCACATATACAAAATTTCTTTTATTTTATACTTCGGACTGGTAAACAATGCCATCTTTTACAAGTAGTATCAGTAGTATATAACCAGTATACAACTTTGGGAGTAACAATTGACGTTAAAGAAAACCAAATGTACAAGCTTTTTGACTCTAAAGGTTCCTTAAAGTAGGTGTGATGTGGTTGTGGATGGGGAAGCCTAGGCAACCCGTAGATTCAACTTTATTCGTTGGTATTAGAATAGATTTCAAATTACAATAGGGCCTCACATTAAAGCCTGGGGAGAAGCTCACGAGGCTAATGAGCAACAAGATACCTAACTTGTTGATACAGCCCGTTAGCACATTTTGTTATTTTCACACTTATGCATTTTTACGTGGGAAACGGCTGATACAAAATACGATTTTGTACTTTAAAAAAGAGCTATTCGTGCTTCATAATCTGGGCCCAAAAGAATCCTTAAGTCGATGTTTACTGAAATAAAAGTAATGACCGTTTCTTTTCAGTATATATTTAAATGCAATGCATGTTCACAAAAAAAAAACGAATTTATTAAACATTGTGATACGAATAACATAAAATACAGGAATAACTATAAACTTGTTTTTCCAACGACAAAAACTTCGGAGAACAATGAAATCTTTTATGGCAATGCGCTTTACAACAAAACGCAGAAAACGTTCAGCTGTTGTCTTTAATAAATTTAAGAAAATTGTTAGGATACTTTTAGTGAAATATTATTGCTTAAGACTCATTAAGATAACACACCCTGGTAATGAGTTGTGCGCTCCAGGCCATTTCAATGTGAGAAAAATATTTGTATTGTTTTTTATTTTGTAAGGAAACTTAATAAAAAGAAAATATATAGTCCGCATGAGTTTCTTTCCATGGTTCTCATGTCCAAGGCTTCAATCTCCGAACTGCTGTGTTTATTTACAATTAATAAGAGAGGTACTGCTTTACATTAAATAGGACTTTGATTTAAAATGTATTTTTGGTTATGGTTGTTTATACCATATTGGTCTTATAATATATATTCATAAATGTGGAGCTTAAGGTGTTGTTATATTATAAACGTTTGGAATGTGAACCTTTACACTATTCCAAATGGATATTTTTTTGAAATACAAATAAAATATTTTAAATTTTTTGTTAATTATTAGAGTCCGACCGAAACTGTTTTTCCGGCCGAAACCGAAAGTTCGGTGTGGCTTCAGTTTCGTCCGAAACCGAAACCGAAACTCACGTGATCAAGTATAAAATTCTTAAATACTAAAATATGTAGCTTTATGCCTATTGTTTTGTTTAGTTAGTCATGAATGGAGACAGATATTAAACATGTGGTAATCGTTTATTTCAGTTGCTAATAATTTTTATTAACAAAATATTTAAAATATATAATTTTTTCAAATAAACTTATAGAAATATGAGTTATTAATTTATAAATTAATTTTATGACGTGCATTTAAAGATAAAATTGATAATAAAATTGAAAATAAAATATTAATACTTTGGTTTGTATTTAGTACAAAAGTTGTAAAATGAGACAGAATATAATGACTAGATAGCTTAATTATTATTTTCAATAACTTCCGAAGTCCACCAACACACCAAGTCCAGCTTCCAAGTTTCTAATGCTTCAATTCCTATAAAAATGGATTGTCTTGGTCCTGCAAAAGGTCTCCACGGCATCGTTTACTTGTTATATATAGTTTTAACACATGTTTCCTCTTAAGTATTGTATCAATTTGGAGAGAAGATAAAAATAGCTAGGGCCTTAGATCTAGTAAATAGGGGATGCTGAACCCATTTGTACGCTACCATGTTGAACGGTGGCTATCGCTAATGCCAACCTATGCGCCGGTACGTTGTCAAGATGAAACAGCTCGCCCGTTCAAAGTTCCTGCCTCTTTATCATTGACGGCATTTCTCAACCTCGGTATTAAAGCTGTATAATCTGTAATGATGGTTCCACGCTCCAGGTAATCAATCGAAAATATCACTTCTGAGTCCCAAAATATTGAGGCTAGTTTCTGGCCTAGGCAATATACCACGGCCACGGCGATCGAGATCCTACAGGATAAACCCGTGTTTCAGTCCACTGTCAAAAACTAGATTTAAAGTTTTAAAATCTTTTTAAAACTTGTCCAACGATATCACGAATTGTTAAGTCGATTTTGTTTCTGATTATCGGCACCTGCATGTAGAGACTTTGTATATGAAATGCTCGTTCTCGTGGATTAGGTATCAGATGGTAATTCTTTAATCGCTAAAAACAGTTTTTTCTGAAAATGGCAGCATATTTTTATTGTTTTGTTGATTACTAGGCTCTGATGGACGGCTGCAACCATGTTCGTCTTCCGTGTACGTTCTCCCTACTCGAAATTAAGAAGCCAACTTTGCGACAATTGATTGTGACAGAGCAGACTCTTCTCATGTTGCCTTTGAGCCGCAATAAATCTCTTCCATTGTTAACTATTTATAACAGTGGTTTTTAATAACAAGGGGTTTTCACTTGGGTTTTCTCTTTTTTCGAGAACATTTCGCCACACATAACAAACAAATGGCTACATCAGAAAAAAAGTAAAGAGACTAGAAGATTTATTTATTAACATTGCAAGTATCTGAGCTACGCTTTCCAGTATTATTAGTATTTATTTTTTGGTTACCAAGGAGTATATATTTTTTTCTCACTACTATTTGTTCCCTCCTCGTCTTTTTAAAAGAATCATCTATTTCTTTTGTCAAACTTGGATTGCTTGTCTGAACTAAAAGCCGACTGATCTGAGCTCGATTGTAGCAATGATACATTTAGCTTTCGCTGCTATTTTGAAATCGAAAACACTTCTGAAACCAGTTTCGGTTTCGTCACGTTTGGCCAATTTGGCCGAAACCGAAACTGCTGGCTCGAAAATTGATTTTAGCCGAAACTCGTGACGAAACTGAAACCAAAACCGAAACCGAAAGTTCAGTCGGACACTATTAATTATATACAACCACTAAATATACTTGCTTAGCAGTGTGTTCCAAATTATTCATAATTCTGTTGACATTTACGTTTATAAATCCAATTTTATAGTATAGAATATTCTTCGGTACATACAAAAATATATGTAGATATAGAAAGAAGCATTGAGAGCTTTTAGTCATTACGTACCCATTAGCTTGGTCTTAATACATTTTATTAACTACACTTCAACACAGTGTTACGGTATAATTATTTTGGCACTTATAAAGCAATTTCGTTCGATTCGTGCTAAGAATTATGGATTTATTGCTAAGAGTAGGCATGAGCGTGTATTGTACTTAGCACTCTTTGTATAGTTATTCCTGTAACTGAGTTAATAAAAGGATAACTTTTTATCACATATTATGTGTTTAAATTTATTTACTACTTTTTATAAATTAGTTAGTCCTTAAAAAATATTATTGTTGTTGGAAAAAAGGAGAAAGATTATACATATTCTACGTGTTAAATTCAGGAGATTCCTGCAATCCAAAGAGCATCTTGAATCGTGATCTGCAGACCATTGTCATCTTGTAGACGAACTCCTTATGTGAGTGACCCACAAGTAGCTAGATGCAGACGTTTGCAACGGCCCACTGTTAATTATTACTTCAAGTAACAATGTGACAATAGTAAAAGCAACAGAAAAAGGCTACGAAAAGAAAAATTGACTAATCTTTTACGTATAAAAAAATACGGTATATTTTATTCTAACCGTGGTCGTCGTCGTATCGTATTCTTCGTGGATAGACATTGTTATAATCATAGGTAGTTACAACTATTCGACAATTGAGTAACAACATACTTTTGGATTATTGCCCCACTTTTATCTTTCTGATATTTTTTGAAGGTATGTTTTAATCAAAATGCCGTCAAGGGATGTTGAGGCTGTTAAATATCAATTACCTTTGTTTTAACTCAGAATCATTGAGTAATAAGACTTACTTTCAGCATAGTAAGTTTTAATTGAGCTTCGTGGAGTGTCTATGTCGTCTAGCAGGGTGTGAGAATAAATTTACTTTTCAGTTTTTTTCATATATATATAATATATAGTATATATAAATATATATATATATGTACACAAATATATATATATATAATAACATATAACAATATATTTATATATATCATCATATCAGCCTGTTTTAGTCCACTGCTGGACATAGGCCTCCCCTAATACACCCCTATCCAGGGGGTTTAGACCGTATCCCTGGTTTCCCTTCAACACGTATAAATCTTTCGCCTTTTTATATATATATACTATATCAACGGCCCAAGTGAGAAAGTATAAACATATGACTCTGTTGTAATTTATTTCTCTCATGCTAGTTCATATGGACTAAAGACCACTGATTTCGACAAAATGCTATTGCAGTAACAAGAAATATAAAAATCATAGAAGGTTGCGTAGGTATACTATTTGCTAAGCAGACCGCCCAGCAAACGATCATTTATTATCTTTTATCGTATGTCAGTATTATTATCTGTTACCGACAGAGTTGAAATACCTAATTACAGCTTATTTGGCGACAGGTCTTTCACAACTAAAACTTTCTTTATTTCACTATAGTTGAGTCAGAAATGCCAGCTGTCTGTGAATAGCACTTAGATTTTGAATAGCTAGGGTGCATTTACTAGCACTTACATATTGTCCATTAACACGCGTACGCACCTTAAAAGAGTCAGGAAGGTTTTATAAGTTAGCGAGTTTTCAGCCGGTCAGTAGTTCTGCCTGAAAATCACGGCATAGGTCGAGTACAGTAAAACAATAAGCATGAGCTTTTTGCTCATTCTAGGGTGCCAAAACTTATTCCACACTAACTTGACTAGAAGGAATAAGTGAAACAAGTTTCAATGTCTCAATAGCTTTTCAAGAAATAAAAAATAATATGGTAAACTGTCTGTTAAATATAATTAAATATTTTGTATTTAAATTCTAACAGTTTTCTTTAGGTACTAAATGGATATATAAAATCTTTTAAATTTCGCAGTATGTGATAATTTCGATTTTGTTAGACAATAATAGGCAGTCCAATTTTTTCGTTAATGAATAAACAGTCGCTGTATGCTCGATATTAGTTCTTAAAAGTTACAGTATATTTTATTACATACTCTAAGATGTAATCGTCTGTGACATTTATGCCGTGTTCTTCCCAGTTGAGCGTCCTGAACATATCCTCAAGCGCGGCGGAACACCATCGGAGACATGACGTCTCCTTGTCCTGCACACCGCGGTGCAGGGATGAGGCTCAGTCTGTCTCACCTGGACTACGACAGACATAGTGGCGGCGTTCAGCAGGACATCTCTAGCATCTCGAAATATCGCACAATCAATTTGGCACCGCTGTAAGGATTCGAGGAAAGATCAGGTCTGGATGGAGTCAAAAGCCTTCTCATAGTCCACATAAGCTATGCACAGGGCTGGTTATACTCAGTGTCTTCTGATAACCTGCCTCACTGTATGGATGTGGTATATGGTGCTGTAACCCCTTCGAAACCCGGCCTGTTCTCGAGGCTGCGCTTCGTCGAGTTTTCGTGCAAGACGATTCGAGATGACCCTCGAAAACAACTTATAGACATGACTCAGAAGCGATATTGGCCGATAGTTCTTCAAAAGGGTTTTATCACCTTTTGTTGCAGAACAAAAACCAACGAAACCAAACCCCTATGCCATGCCTCATGAGTTCTCCCGGAGAGAAGAGCAGAGTTAAATAGACGGCGGAGTCTTTTCAGCACCGATTTACCGGCGGCCTTCAGAAGCTCTGTCGTGACTCCGTCCTCTCCCGGGGCTTTTCCATTTTGAAGTGTGGCTCGACAAACCTTCTCATCCGGCTCCGGGTGTGCTGAATGCGACGCGTATAACTGGCTGTCAAAGCTTTCAACCTCCGAGAGAACCTCTGGTCTAGAAGCGACGACTTCTCCGTTCTCTTTGGTCAACTTCGTTAGATGGCTTCTTCCAAGCTGTTGTACGAAGACTTTGGACCCTCGGTTTTGCTCAATAGCTCTCTGTATTGAGAGCGTATTGAGTGACGGAGGTCGCGCCTACCAGCTTGGAGATGGTCTTGTAAGAACCCGCTGTTCTAACGAAGTGACGGTTGGATCATTTCGTCGCTTTGCCATGAGATCTAGTGTTTCTCCCGAAAGTTCAGACTTTTGCCCGTACGTCGCAGACTGCAGAGTTTTGCACCCTCGTCCCGAAGAATTTCTAAATCTCGATCGAGTTCCTCGTCAACGTCCACGTCGATTGTATTTTCCAAGGCAGCAATCGATTTTCCAGATTGATCCTGAAATGTCCAGGATCAATGATAGGCTGGAGCAGATTAGGCCGGAGCGTAGACTTCATCAATCGGGACCGTTCAAGCTTCAAATCTATATTCAGGGTGCCTCTCAGAAGTCGGTGATCACTTCCGGTCTTGAACCTGGATCACTGGAGACATCCCTGAATATGCGCTTTTGTCCGATTAACGAAGTCTATCTCAGTTTTGGTCATAATATCAGGGCTCTGCCACGTCCATTTCCTTGGGCTGTTTCTAAAGAACGAGTTCATTAAGAACAGCCCTCTCGCTCGAGGAAATTGACGAGCATTTGCCCCTCATGATTTCTGCCCCATAGCCATATGATCCCAGCATCGATTCGCTGTATGCCTATACTCCTACTTTGGCGTTGAAATCCCCCATGACAACGTTGAAGTGAGCCTTGGTGGTGTGACGTTGGTGCGCTAAGGATAAGGATAAGGCAAATGGAGGAATAGCAAGGCTACCGGAAACTGGGGGCCGGGGCGATTTTCATCTAACCATTAGGGTGTTTTGGACCGTATCCCACCACGCTGGTCCAATGCGGGTTGGTGGGTGGTTCGCCAGAGCCTCGTTCGTTGATTGGCAGGGTGCACCACGTGCAGGTGAGGTTGGCTTGGGTTCCGAAGATGTTAGTAGGATCCAATTACACCCCTGATGATGATGATGATGACTTCAACCGGAACAACAAGACGGAAAGAATGTAATATAAAGCAATTCCAACGTCCTTTTGGTGTCGGGTTTATTAAAGAATAAAAAACATATACATTTTAAGTAATATACTCGCACCATAACCTCTCCACTTAGCTTGACGTAATCCTTACATCTCTTATAGTCAGTATCCTGCTCCAAGCTTTTCTCATCACGACCTAATCACACATAAAATAGGTGTGCAAGAAAGAAGGCTTATGGATCACCATAAGATGAATGATGAAGATATTTATTGAGGTTCCGGAACATGTTTGATTATCACGTCAATTATCTGAGTTCGGTGACTCAAGTACAAAGGCAGAAAGTTAAACGCTCCATTTATCTTAGCGTAATTTTCCGCCCAGTCTAATGCTGTAAGCATTTCAAATCGCATAAACCCAAAACAATCCTAAGTACCTGTCTAATCTTTAATGAAAAATGCATAAATTCTGTTGGGATTGATGAGCGATCCCTTTTGAATCCATATAATTTTTAATTGATTACTAAATCGTACCAATTCTTAATAAAACTTTATGTCCATAATACACTATCCCGATAAAAAACCAAAAACGTGGTAAAGTGGTGGATGAATAGAAGAAACGGCTCACTTACTTATACAGAGTTTGTTTTTATTGCACGACAATAAAAATTCCTTGTCTAAAAGTTTAGCGTTACAACGTGTTTATTATTAATTTTAACCTTTGATTAATTATTTCTACAATAAATAATTAAACGTTATATATTACTACTTAATTGCTAAGACAATATAGGACTTTTAACAAAAAATGGTACAGCTTCTTTGGTAGAAGTGATAAAATAAAAAAGCAGGAAATATAGATACAATTTTAAACAGACTACCTTTTACTCATAATTAAATTGCATTTCGTTTTACCACTATAAGCTATCGTACGACGAAAATATCTAACACTAAACGTTGTATATAATATAAAAGCATAAAGTAGTAGTATATAATAAAACTGTTATTTCTATCGTGCTTCTAATTTTATTTACAAATTCACAAAAAACACGTTTTATTTAAAACGATCACGATAAAAAACATTGGATAGAGATTAGTTTGATACACTAGCTAAAACAAAATTTGACCATTTCTGTTGCGATTGTAGTTTCCAATTTGAAATATTTTTTTTGTTTTCTTTATACACTTCTGATACTTTTCTGCACATGGTGTATATTCTAAAGAAAAGTGTATTGTAATATGCTAGCTTATTCACTATTGTTATATGACTGTAATATGTAAACGAGTCATTAAATACTTTAGTTTTCAAAATAAAAAAAAAGTTAATAATGTAGAAAAACTGAATATGATATCAAAAATAACTAACTATGTTGCAGCGCAAAATGAGAAAAATTGTACCGCAATTTTTCTATCAGGTCCTATTTGAACGAGTCACGTAAACATAATATCTCTCGGTAACATTTTTAAGAGGGTACGACCCTGGTCACTTTCCGCATAAATCAGAAATAACGTGACATCCTTTGATATGACGGTTCGTTCCGTTCGTAAAAAAAATCATTTGACTGTGCTGAAAATGATTCAATACAATTACACTGACTATTTTATATTTTCTTTCGGCATTTTTTAATCTTACAATTTTTTGGCACTTTTGATCTAGTTTGATAGCCATAAACTAAGTCGAAGTTAATAGTATGATAATTTTATAAATGATTAGCAAAACTAAAAAAATATTAACTAAAGGTTTTTGCGTTTAAAAACCAACAATATTCTTTCTGCAGCGTTTTCTTACCTCTAATCTTTTCTACATTTTTTTTTATCTGTGTGGTAAACCTAATGATCTGAGTTGTTACGTATTTTGCACGGATTAATAAAATATTTATTCTTAGTTGTTAACTGTGACCTTGTTCATTTACGAAGCCTGTTACATATAGCAGAGTCTAATCGAAAAACTTGACGTTGGCGAAATCTATAAGGAAACGCCATCAAGCCAAAGAACTGAACTGAACTGAATAAAATGTTTTCAGCAAATAGTAAAAATATTATATTTTTTTATTTATTTATTGGACAAACAAACAGTTTCACAATTAGAAGTCTTACATGTAAGTAGTAATCAAAGTTTAAATAACTATAAAACCAACATCATCTGTCACTGGTTACTGCAAAATTTAACATGATTTGAGAATGAACGTAAATTTTATCTAACACAATTATCTTAATTTAATATAAAGGAAATCTTAACATGACTTTGAGAGTAAAATAACTAAAGTAAAATAAAAATACGTGCATACGTGTGTAGTGTGTGTGGTGTGTGTGTGTGTGTGTGTGTGTGTGTGTGTGTGTGTGTGTGTGTGTGTGTGGTGTGTTTTTTAAATTGTTGAAAATAGAAATAAAATAGTGCTTTAACATTTTAGTTGCTTCAAAGTAATTAGTGAGCATTGCGTATTGTGTCCGCTTCACTTGTATCACTGAGTGCCTTTATAATTGATTTCTTAAAACTGCCGGCACGCATCGAGAATATATCAATATGATTAAAATATGTGTTATATGTGGACATAAGGCTGAAAAGTGGGGAGCATTTACCAGCGTTAGTTCGACATTTAGCATTTGCAAAAGTTTTAGGACACGAACGTACGAGTTGGGTTTCTCTAGATTTACACCACAAAGAGAGTAACTATATTGACTAATATTATGTTTTCTTGTAAATGTTATTGAGTAACATTTATTAATGCTTAATGAGAGTTTGTTTTTTATGCAGTAGGAAGAGAAATTGTCTAGGTCTTTTTGTATTAAAATGTGGTCGTTAAGATCATTTATAGTGTGATAAATTTTAAGATCATCTGCATAAAGAAGAAATTTACAGAAGCTAAAACATTGATTGATGTCGTTTATAAATAAAATAAAAAGCAATGGCCCAAGAATGGACCCTTGAGGTACTCCAGAGGAAATATGTACTTCAGAAGATTCATATCCGCTAATGACAACTCTCTGTGTTCGGTTTGTGATGTACGATTTAAACCACCGCCATAAGTTACCACGTATACCATTATAGGCAATTTTTTGTAGTAGAACTTGATGATCTACCCTATCAAAGGCCTTTCGGAAGTCTGTGTATATGCTGTCAGTTTGTCCATTACCATCAATAGTTTCATAAAGTTCAGTAGTATAAAGTAATAGTTGGTAATCGTTGAGCGATGCCGCACAAACCCATGTTGTTGGGTTAGTATATAATTATGTAGTTGTGGGTATATTGGTTATAAATAAGTCTTTCAAAGACCTTTGATAGCGCGGACAAGATGGATATAGGGCGGTAGTTTCCACATTCATTCTTGATCCTGTTTTATGCACCGGTACTATTTTTTGCAGACTTCAGATACTCGGACATACACCATCTCTTAAACATTTGTTAAATAAGTACAATAAAGGCGGACATATCTGTTTTGATGTGTTTTAAGAAAAACTGGTGGAATATTATCGGTACCGGTCCTTTGGAAGTATCCAGAGACTGCAATGATTTATTAAACCACGTGGGATAGTGTGATCGTTTTACTATTTTAGAGGGCACATTTTTGTAATTATATCGTAAATAGTTTCATAAAAGACTGTTACCGAGGCTTCAATTGATTTATTTTAAATATTTCATCCACTTTTTTCCGACAGTTCATTATTGATAATGTTATAATCCGCTTTATTGAAATAATGGTGAATTCTCGGTTTAATTATTTTTGTTCAATACAATCAGTCAAAGGTAATAAACGTAAAACGCTGGATGATTTTTATCCAAAGGAACAACACTAAGCGGTGTGGAAACAGTTGGCAATCCGCGTTACTTGTTATAAACAAGTCTAGAATACGGTCATTACAGTTTTTTAAGTAGTTTAGTTGATAACAAGTCAACTGTGAAATAAAATTTGCTATAGATTTTGATATCGTACAACCTATATTATTTCCTGTAAGTATTGGTTTAAGACCATAATGACGGGCACTCCAGTCCAATTTAGGTGCGTTAAAGTTCCAATAATGCAGAAATTTTGTATTGAAAACTCCTCTAGGATAGATTGCATATAAACAAAATAGGTTTCATAACTGTTACAGTCAGTTGCTGGTGGAATATAAAGTGCGCTAATTAGTAACTTATTAGGTTCGTTACCTATTTGTAAAAGTATATGGTCAATAATCGGAGAAAGAGAGAGAACGGGTAGACGTGAGGCAAAGGGCGCTACACGGATATTACTCATTACGGCGACCAACACCCCGCCACCGTCCCGCCGCCCCGTTATCGCGTAATTACGGTCACTTCTGTAAACATTGTATCTAGCGTCAATAAATTCACTATTAGATATGTCATTATTTAGCCATGTTTCGGTTAATACGATTATGTCATATGACTGCTGAAGAATGTTCATATACAATACATGCAGTTTAGTTCTAAGTCCGCGGCAGTTCTGGTAATATATTGATAGTTTATTTAAATTAGCCATTTATACAGCGTTAAAGTTATAGTATTATTAATAATAATAAGGCAACGAGTTAAGTCTATATATTTAAAGGCAGTAATATGTTTATTAACTTGGTATTTTTATTTTACTGTCGTAAATTCAAGCAACATTTGTTATTAAAGTTGTTTTGTAAGAAAGTTCATAAATTGTATGTGAGTGAGAACTGTTTTAGGTGTGTGTGGCTGTGTGCAAAATAAGTCTGGTTTATATTTCTATGTAATGCAGTGCACGTATATAAATCTATTACTAAAAGATACAAAATAAAGGTAAACATAATCATAATATGATAATACGGTTAATATAATATATAACCCTAGATAATTTTTTTGATATCCTGTATTGATCTAATAACTAGTACCTGCGACGTAGGAGTTTTACGAACGAGGATGGTGCCTGAATTTGACCACACAAATTTATAATCGCTCTTTAGCTTTCGTGCGAGTTTCACGAAATAACTGCTTGTTTTAAGGGTCAAATGTTCATTAACGTAGATGTTGTGTGTTGTCCCCGTGATTGAGAGATCTTCAGACGTTAGGCATCTCTTGTCCTTTTCCTTCTTTGAGCGGCACGACTCAACTACACTGTCCTAGCATTTTCGAATGAAGTCGAACGATGACATTCTTTGGGCGCCTGTCTTTAGTATTGGCGTGGGACACGGTGTACTGCAGCTACATCACTTGCAGTCATCTTCATGCCCACCACTGCAGAAGTTTATAACAGTCCCTGTGAGATTTTCATTACGCCGTTCTGGGAGGTTAACAATCTCAAATTGCAGTCGCGAGACTGTTGCTCCATTATAGAAATTTTATTTTCTAAAGCGCTGACTTGATTCAAAAGCTCATTACTACACTTCGCTTGCAAGCGATTTTACCTCGGTCCTCGATAGTATCAAAGCGCTTATTAGTATCTGTCAAAGTCTCCATAGCAGTGAGCCGTGTGGTAATAGTTGTAATGCTTTCCGTATGCTTGCATTGTCAGTCTCGAGTGTAAGGATAGAAAGCATTTATATTAGAAATGTTCTCAGACACTTTTTGAAATTCATTTTTAAATTTAATAATGAGTTATCAATGGTTTCGGTTATAATTTTCGATGTTATACATTACATCAGTTTGACAGTTCGACTACAAATCCTCGCTAAAGAACACTACCACAAATAAATAATTATTTATCCAATCAATTAAAACACACGTTATACACAATAAAATAAATTCAGTAGACAAAGAAATTAACGTTTAAATTAAATAAATATGTTTATTGTTTTATTTATATCATTGCTTTATGAATTAAATAAAAAAAATACAGAGAGAATTGTCTTGTGGACTATCCACAAGACAATTTAGTCCATCATCTACATCTAAATTGTTCACAAATTCAATAATATCCATTATTATATTTTATTAACTGTAGTTTCATTCACGTAAAGTATGCATTGTTTTAATCGTAATAATAATGATTTATAATACAAAATATCCAAAGATGGTTGCGGGGGAAGAGATGTGTCGGTGGGGGGTGTCGGTATTTTGTAGGCCGCTCTCCTTATGTTCCGCGACTCGACGGGGCCGCAACGCGAATGCGGGATATGCCGTAGGGCTGAGTTAAGACTGCTTGGTTTTGCTTGGCAAGCGCTTGTGGGGTCGCAGAAGACTGCCTAAGAGTTTTGTGGCGCCATCTCTAAGGCGTAAAAAAGAAACAACGTGGTGTTAGTCAGTGCGAACCGACATAACGGGTATGTGCAGGCATTTCCCCACGGTAAAAAAGGTTATTTGTTTTTAACTCTTGCAGAAGTTGGATTATACAGCCTTTCAAACCTAAACCAACGCGTAAAATTTTCCATGTGGTTTGGTAACATTTACCCAAATGCTAATAGCGGCTACGAAATGACATTTCACGATCCGCATTAACACTGAGACGCAACGGCTGCAATATTGTTCAGAACGCACTGTACACATGCCAGACAATGTTTTAATGTCCAACCAAGTAAGAGCGAAATTTGGTGATATTAGCAAGAATTGTAGATTCACACCATAATATAGTCGTAAAGTAGGGTACACATTTTTCAGAGACCACGAATTTATATAGTATATATAATTTATATATTTATAAAAAATTTGCGACCGTTGCTCGTTTCGTCTCGTCTTCTTCTTGTACCTCATTTAATTATAATAGCTCCACCAAGGATTTCTAGGTGGATCTGACAATGACGAGGTTGAGTGTAACATATATTTCTTTAAAACAGATCAGTAAAACATGATATTGTACATCTGACATATAAAATGCTTGTTGTGCGTTATTATTAAAACTAGATGCGCTCTCAGATTTTATTGTAGACCAGTTTAAGAAGTACAATTACGTACAACATACTTTGTAGGTATCTTTTACGATTTTAGCAGCGATTGTTATTTAATCGCACGAGGTTGTGATTTTTGGTGCTGTAATTTTTTTTATTTCACAAGTATCTTTTGAACTACTTATCACAAAATTTTTTAACCAAATGACAGCTACTACTTATCATTTAAAAAAAAAGAATGAGCAAAAGGTCGCCAGGGTAGGAGCAACGCGGTAACATATAAAAAGAAAATAAAAAATAATCTTACACTCAGAATTAAATACCTCCTCCTTCTCTATTTTCGAAAGACGGTCAAAAACGTTCTTAATCGGTTGCGATACCTGGGACAAACACAAAACAATGAGTTGATATAAAACTACAGACAACATGTGAAATCATGCATTGGTACAGAATATACATTAAAATATAAATCTTTTCCAAAATTAGTTACCTCTGTATTAATCCGTTTACGATTGGATCATATGTATTCCCCAGTGTTCAAGCCATTTAAGATCACTCATTGTGCCAGTGTGGCTAAGCAGAGGTTACATTGGAACTGCTTCGAGCAAAGCAACAGATTCTTCAGTGAAAATTAAGCATACCGTTGGACGTCTTAAACTTAACACAACCTAGTATATCGCAATAAATAGAGATGCCCCAACATGGGAACCATCCATTTTGAAGCATCTGTAAAAATCAAAACCCAGCTAGACCATTCTTCACTTATTATGTGTTAAAATTTTCGTCAGCATTTACGGTAGACTTATCTATACCAAGGTTTTGTATGATTTTAGGCCGAAAAGTGGCAGGGAGTCAAGATTTGGAATGTAAAGAGATACATTGTTTAACGGGAGGAGAGGGAATGAAAACCATTTTTGTCTTTTGAAAATCTTAACCAATTTGTATGTCTTTCCATTATGAAATGGCAGGGTATACTGAAATCGTTTTACTTTGACAAATGACGTTTGGATGCCATTATCAAACAGTGCCGCCAACCTGAAAAACTTAACTTTTAAAAAATTTTCTCTCGTTACCGTACTGTAAAACTACGTTAAACATTAATAATTTTTATCGTAGTGTATGCGCAATAAAAAAGGAAAACAATTTTCTTTTCTTACGACAAAGCCTTCCAGATTTTTACCGCTACATTTTAAATCTACGAGGGTGGTCTGAAAAGTTTCCGACCTAACAATGTTAAAAGATTTTTTTCTTACTTTTTTTATTTATTTTTCTACATAGTCTCCTTGTAACTCTACACTTCTCCCAGCGATTCTCCCATCTCTGTAACCCGTCCAAATAGTACTTGGCGTTTTCTCTGCAAAATAACTGTTCACAAAGGTGATTGCTCCTCATTTGACAAAATATTGTCCTCCAACCGAGTTTTTACATGAGGGAATAAAAGAAGTCGCTTGGGGCCAGATCTGATGAGTAAGGCGGATGGTCAAACAGTTGAAACCGTAACTCGTGGATTTTTGCCATGGCAACCGCTTGAGGTGAGAAGGCAACGCGTCTTGGTAAACAGAATTTTCTTTTCTGCAAATGTGGCGTTTTTCCGCAATTTGTACCTTCAGCTCGTCAACTAATGATGCGTAGTATGCTCCTGTAATGGTTTTCCTTTTGAAGATAATCGATAAAGATAACTCCATGACTATCCCAAAAACAGTCGCCATCACTTTCCGAGCAGAAAACAGTTTTTGCTTTTGGAGCTGGTACCCTTTGCAGTCCACTGTTTTGAATGTACTTTTGTTTCGGCGTATAATGGTGTATCCAAGTTTCATCTACATGTAATAATGGTGGCAAAACTAGATTTGTGCGCCTAAACAGCGCAATAGAACTTTGGAAATGTTCATTCGAACATGTTTTTCGTCTAATGTGAGCAAACGCGGCATCCAACGCGCGGACAGCTTTCTCATGTCTAAATCTTGATTTAAATAAATTTTTAGTGACAAACACGTTCTTTGGACATTTCAACCTCTGCTATCTCTCTCACTTTAATTCGGCGGTCGTTTAACACCATTTTGTGAACTTTAGCAATGCTATCGTCAGTAGTTGCAGTTTTGGACGTCCGAATGTTCATCGTCTCCCAAGCTCTTACGGCCACGTTTAATTAGCTGCCCAAAATTTCACTGTGGTAAATGATCGTGCAGAGTCCCCATACATAGAGTCCATCTCATCTTTTGATTTGCATAGGTGTATTGCTATCAAAAACAAAAATTTAATAACAGCTCGATACTCAATTTTTTCCATTTTCACAAACACTCACTTCTACTCACTCAAACGACTGTCAGCTAAAAACTGCGCGTCCAAAATAGCCGAAACTTTGGTGAGTAACTGTTAAAATATGCAACAACTAGCTTTTATTAACGAGTGGCGCTATCTTTGAGTTGAGGTCGGAAACTTTCAGACCACCCTCGTATTATATCTACAAATAACAAGTGAAATTTCACCAACAAAAATTACCGACTTTAAACAGCATATAAACATTTTTCGCAATATAAAACGTTGACAACGTGTATTCTATAAGAAACCACGTCGCGTTTTCCGTCGCTGCATTCTAAATCTTTAATAGTTTTTAATGTATTCATTTTATCAAAACATTATGTGACAAGTTATGTGCACTTTACTATAATGTTACCTTCCACTATATTACTTTAAATGAGCTTTGAATATGCCTCATTGCAATTTTAACAATGTTTTACATTAAAATGGTTATTGTGGGTTATTCTTAAAATATAGATACATGCTAGAAGTACAATTATGTAGAACATACTTGAAGTCTACCATTTACGGGTTTTTCAAAATAATTTGTGGAAGGTTTTAAAGATAGTAACTATTTTAAACATAGTCATCTTTCACTAACTCTTTACCAGCTGTTTATGCGATGTTAATGTTACATATACGATATTCACCCTTAAATATCATATCTAAGATTGTTTTAGTAACTACCATTAACATTTTAATATAAATATATTAAAGGCTTCAATAGTTTAGGAAAAAGGTCGGTCAACTAACCACGAAAGTTATTTTAAATACTTCCTACACGAAATACAAAATATAAAACTTGAATTTTTCAATAAAAAATGATTGAGATATTTTACGCTCGTATTTACTCTGGCATTTACCGCCATTTTGATCTAAATTGAAGTTCAGCCAAATATCGAGTACCTACAGCAAATTCAAATATATAAACGTATTTTTTTGTAAAAATTATTCTACGCTATTTTATTTAAATAAACAAAAACGACTATAATATATTTTACACCGTTTTTTCTTCAGACTTAATCTTCATATTTACTTGTTATGTCTACATGGATGTTATTAGATTCGTTAATAATCATATAGGTAGGGTTACGCCGCTGTCGTAAAAGTGTTAGACGTTGATTATTGAAATAAATTTTGTTAGCAATACATGGGATAACATTTTGGAACAAAATATAAACTCGTTCAAGGCGAGCTAAAAACGTTGAGTAGGTCTGTCGTTTAATGCCTTTTTCAAGACAATAATTCATATTATTGTTTTAGCGGCACACCTAGATATAAGTCTTTTGATACCGTCGATCTATTACATACATTGATTGGATGATGTCAGACTAGTATCGAGAAAACTCAATTATGTCTGAAACCCTTGGGACTTATATTCTTATACATAAGCAACATTTTCGTTTTTTTCACAAATAATAGACATATCTCCCTACAAAAAGTTTGCTATAAAAATATTTTGGTGAACGGATTTCAGTAATTGTTATGTTCGAAAAGTAATGAAGTTCATACTTGAGGTAGTAGCAAAGATTTTCTCATCTTGTTTTATTTTATTAAACACGTAATTCATCAACAAAAGTACATGTTGAGATGTTTATAATAGTAAATTTAACAAAAATTTTTACCATAAACATGTATCAAGTGCTCTCTGAACAAAGTTGCGTCTGATTTCTGTCAGCAAATTTAATTCTCAACGTATTTATTTATTCAAATGTCTTAAAGCGTTATGCATAGGTATATTTCAAAGCATTTTTAAAATATTTACATAATGATGCTCATTGGGTTCTTGCTTATTTTTGTATAATTAAGGAATAAGGTAAAATCATAATATTTTATTCTACCATATATTAAATACCATTTGCCACTACATATTTTTTTGCAATTGTATACGATAGAACTCCAAGTCGTTTTGACTACGGCGGCCGATGTATAATTTAGCCCTGCGTAGGAGTTGTGAATGCACAAACGTCGCGCCACTGTAAATTCCCCTTTCCTTTGACTTCATCGTCCGATGGGACGGATAACGACAACCGGAGAGAACGGCGCAAGACCCACTTCTTCATGTCTATTCGACGCGAATCATCTTAATTTATAAATAATCGGGAAATCAGCCCGAAACAGGAATCCCCGAACAGTTCTCGTTTGAGGACGTGGGAGAAGGGACATTCAGTGTGATGTCGTCGATCTCCTCCCTTCTGCGGGGCGATGGTATGCGACGGAGCCCAACACCGAGACTGCCGCTGGAGCTGAGTCTTGTCCCAGCGGGGCTGGATCTCCTGCTCCCATGGCCCCTGAATACAGAATCAGGAAAGTCTTTACTTGTAGGGACCGAAACGAAGGGCGCGTTAGTTCAGACGCATCGGGCAGGCCGATGGCCGTGGGCTGAATGGGACTGCTTCGGTTGGCTAACACTAGTGGAGTTGAGAGTTGCCAAAGGTTCCTGTGACCCTATATCTAAAGGGAACAACGTGGTGGTTTTAATAGGCGCAGTCCGACATAACCCCGTGAAGAATTTAATAAAATTTAGGCATTTTCATAAAAATAATTAGATGAAAACCACAACTTGCGTTTCAACGCTCATCATCATTGCACAAGATTAATCATCAATGTAATATAAGTCTCGCCTAATCCTTTTAAAGACGATCTTTTAGTTATTATAATAAAATGAAACATACATAACAACGTTCCTAATAAATAAAAAGTAAAAGAAATAAGTTTTTCAAATGTTGTCCTGTAATTTTAAAGTATTGAAATTGTCATTGTTTTATGGAAGTTTAATCGAGATAAAACATCAACCATGGCAAATTTCTTTTACATTAAAATCTCTTGTTATCTGTAACTATATTATTAATTATCATCAAAGGAAAATAATTACAAAACATTCATTTCAGCCGAATAAATCTTTACATTAAAAAATAAAAAAAGTATATTAATAACATTTTCGTAATGCCAGTAGTCTACTTTGAAAATAATTTTTAATTTACAATTATTCTTTTAGTGTAAACCGCCGCTTTAACTCCGCAGCGGAGATATGTATAATTTTGGTAAAATTACTTTACCCTATTTTTGATCTTGGTCGTTATACTCGTTATCCTCTTTGTGGTTCCTAAAAGGAGTTACGCCTAATAAATGGAGTGAACTGAATATTCTTTGTATGTTTTTAGTAACTACATACCCTCAAAAAATTAGATGACTGTATGACATCAATATTTAAAATTGTAAATAATTCACCTAGACAGTATTTAAAAGACATAAACAACAATTTTATGTGCTAAAACCTTTTATGAAGTCGATTGTGAAATAAATTTTGTATCACTGAAAAATGAGTCTAGGAAAGTCCACTAAACATTTTATCCATTGTTTTTCGTAAAAGTAAATCAGTAGATGGTTCTGTCAGCTCAGGGATCCATAATTCTCGTTACGTTTTCAGCTAGATAAGATAAATATTACTCAAATATTAAATATTTTTAACAAAGGCTGCTTTATCACATTGAATACCTTCACAAGTACCGTGCCCCCGTGTCTTAAAGGTTTTTTGTTTGCTTTAACCTTGACCTCAGTTTAAACTCTGAATAAAAATATTGCTTAAGTAAACGCAAACTAAATGAAGATCAAATCGTTTAAATTGTTTAAACAATTTTATAAATACATACTGAAATATTTATAAATAAAATCTTCTTTAAATTCGGATTCGATTTATACATATTATCCGAGGCTTGGAGCGTTGGATACAATTAAAATGTAACTAATGTAAACGATAGCCCTGTCATTCATTAGTACGTTTATTTTGTTTTATAAAAGTATCATTAGTCAACAGTTTTAATGTGACTCGATCGGGTTGTACGTAAACAATGTAACCCACAAAACCAAGTGAGAGGGAGATGAATTGAGTGAGGTAGTTGTATTACACTACTTATGTTTATTTATTAAATTTCTTACAGCTAATACAATACAGGAATTATATAATACAGGTAACTTATAATGTATTTTTCTATAACTGATTAAATTATGAATTATACAAATCGATAATAATTAACAAATAAATTTTCCTTCTAGGTGGAATACTTCGATTTTGCAGCCATATCATCATCATCATCATCTCAGTCTAGAAAGTCCACTTGTGGACATTGGCTTCCACCATAAGATGCCAAGAAATACGATCCCGCGCCACCTGCATCCACCCTGCACATTTGCACAGGTCGTTACTCCATCTCATGGGGGGTCATCCTACACTGCGATGGCCAGTCCGAGGCTGTCACTCGAGTATCCCCATCGGTTACCGGTTCTACGAGCTATGAGGCCGGCCCATTGGCACTTGCTAACTCTGCGAGCTACGTCAGTTACCATCTTCCTGCTTTCTTAAATGGCCAGCAGTGAAGGACCACGTCTCAGCGCCATAGGTAATCACTGGTAACCTACACAACTTAAAGACCTTAGTTTTCAGGCTTTGAGGGATATTGGATGAGAGGATATGTCTAAGCTTCCCGAAAGCTGCCCATCCGGTTTCGTTTTTTGACCTCTGCGTGAAAGTTGGACTTACCTAACCGGACTACTAGTCCCAGGTAAATATCGCAGGTCAACAACTCTGAGCACAACCCCTTAACAATTACCGACGTTAGCATGACATGACCCTGTTTGTCATGCCCAAGTTCATCCTAGGTCCCACGTGTTGGCCACTGTTGAGGTCATTGAGCATAGCCTTAAGGTCCTCCAGCGACTCTGCCAAGATGACTATGTTGTCGGCAAATCTAAGGTGGGTGTTGCAATCGCTATCGATGTTTATACCTCGTCCTTGCCAATCCAAAAGTTTGAATGCATCGTCCTAGCACCTCGACATACCGACGACCGCAGGAGGAAATGAGGAAGCTAAATTCTATGCCGCAATCAAACGGACTTATTATACCTGTCTATATTCTGATTATTTTATACTCCTTACAAGAAAGTTATTTTCCAGACAATTTTAGTTAATTTGTTTGGCATCACTTTCGTGCATAAAAATATTATAAAGTTACAAAAAATTAAAAACAGAAAATATTAATGAAGCATATTAGACTCTCCTGAGTCTGTTACTCAGGGGCCATGGGAACCAAGAGTTTCAAAACCACGCAGGGACAATACTCCCAGCCTCCAGCGGCGGCCCGGATGATAAGCTTCGCCGCTAGCTCCATTTCAGCTGCAGAAGGAGGAAAAATCGACGACACCATGCTGAATGTCCCCTCCTGCCACGGCCCCTCCACACCGCATCAGCGGTGCGGCCCCGCCGAGTCGCGGAGGATAGGGAGAGCGGTATATGATCTACCGACACTCATCTTCCCCCGCGACTCCTCCTTGGTTGCGAAGGACAGGGAGGGTGGCACACCTACCTCCTGCAACCCGTCTCTCAAAAGGCGAATCTATAGCGGGCTTCTGCAGCCCACTTGGAGCAGCTTCCTCTACGGCTGGCCTTACTTCTCAGGCCGGCCAGGTTCCTCTTAGCTTTCCCGCAGCTAGCCCAAACCGCAGGTACTGAGCCCCACCGCTACGACAAATCGAGAACCTATTCGGGGGGTTGAGTAAAACATCTGAGCCAACCAAGAGATGAAATTTTATAAATACTGATGGCGGTCAGATAGAACGACTTGTTAGTAGTTGACCGCGGCCATGTTTGATTGTACTAAACTAATTACCCATTAAGAGTGCCCGACTTTGGCGCCAATTTACTTTGCAATTGTTTACGTAAATTTCATCTATTATTAGTCTGTCTTATCGTCTGATATAGAGGTTTTTTTATCTGCAACGGATAAAAACACTCAAAATTAATCAAGCTAAAAGAACACATGACGCTAACAATTTTGTGGTTAACGCTTATGGAATTAACGAAAGTGCGACAGGCGGAAGCGAACGATTTTCATCATGCTGTGTTTGTAACACCTGTACATAACCTGTGAAATCTGTTACCACGTTAGGAAATGATTTATAGGTCTATTTAACACTTGCGAAGGTATTGATTTCATAATTTTTTATTGTTAAACGTTTATATTAAAATGTTATATTTAGGTGACATGTGTATTTCACACGTGATAATTAAGTAAATTTACTTTTACAATTTACAAATCATCTTAGTTACCATGCAACTTGGACGTCATTATGAGTAATAATGGTCATAAGGCGTTTTGAGTAATCACTTGATTTACGGAGTTAGTTTGTAGTGTAATTTTTAAGAATTACGATTTGCATAGTATCTAAGGTATACTTTATTTAGTTTTATGCTTCTATAAATTAGTTTTCAATATTGCGTGCATTCTTAAAAAAAAGTTGTTTTTTAATTTTTTATTACGAGATAAATTTTAGGAGGCATTTTATGTATTGATATATAGTAACTGCGTTGGAACAACTCCAAGAGGACTACAGAAGCTTCCATTAATACGCCATTACAGTGAGCAAATACCATCCTGGATTCATTTGAACGAGAAGTATCAGTAATCTGTAGATCTCTCCTCAGCACCTCGGCGGAACCATTTGGACGAAAAAATTACGAATATTAAGAACTTAGAAACTTTATTTCATAGATTCAATAAACATCTAAAGCATATGAATACATAAAATAAATGGTATTTATTTATGCCATTTCATTACATCGAAAGCTATATATGTAGTAATATAACTGTTAAAATTTATAAGCTGTTCAGACCCTTTGCATGTTGTACATATATGTGGTACGTAGTATTTTTAGTACATATTTTTTACATAAATAAACATTTGCTGTGAATTATTTAATATTTTAAAACCTGATAAAAAACGATGTGTCCTGTTTTACGGTGCTTTTATATTAATTAACGTAGGCGTGAAAACATTCATGTCAGTAAATTGGGTTACCGTCCTATATCAAACAGAAATGAGTGCATCAAATTCAGTCTGAAATTTATGTATATATGTCAAAAGCCTCTCGTCGTATTTTAAACAAATAGGCAATTAAATACTGTAGTGATTACACGATGTAAAATAGCAACTCTCTATATTTTTATTTCTAGTTTAGCCATTAAGTGCGTTAGCGTCTAGTGTATATACTTCAATAAAGTAATAATTACATAATAATCTTTAACTGCGTTTTACCCATGTAGTAGATTATGAACTAGGCAACAAAAAAGTTAGAAGGGGCCTTGGTGTTAAAAATATGCAAGATAATTTTTATATGATCCCAGTTAAAGAAAGGCGATCGAAATCCTTACTGCTTCTTTATTAGGATTCCTTATACATGATAATGCATTTGAATTCCAGTCCGTTTCTTATAAATAAAAAGCATCATCATGTAAGATATTCTAACTAAATGTATATCATAAAAGGTCAACCTTAGAAGAAACATTGTCCTGAAAAAAAAAACAACTTTTAATTTGACTCTGAACTAGCAGAGAATACCTAGAATACCTTAGAAAATAGACTTATTCTACTGAAATATCTATCAACAATAGATGAAATACATCAATAAGCTTAAAATTTTTCTGCAAATAAATATAATACCTATTTTAGAAGAATATAGGTACTAGAGATATCTATAGGTGAGAATTTTTTCGCTTCAAAACAGTTATAGAGCTACTGGTTTTAAGGTCGTTAATGTGTTTTGTGAAAAAAATACTAATTTCACTACTACGCTTTGGGAACTTGTACTAATCATAATAAATAACTGTCATCTTAATATATTCAGTTGTTCCCGTTGACATGCAATTTAAATATATATTCATATTAGGATTGAAATAGTTATTGTAGGTTAATCTAACAATATAAAATTTTTGGTTTTTTATACTAGAACGGAATTTGTGATAAATAGCGTCTTTTTATATATATTCCATTTCGTTACGCATACAATTAAATCTAAACGCCTATTACTGTAAAATTGTGGTCATATTTCATTATTAAATAAAATGACTTTATGGCTTTTATCGCGTTTATTTTACATTTTAAATTCTCGACGTTTCGAACATTTTCCAGCAGCCGTGGTCACGGGGTAGACTGAGATGTCATGCGTCTTGTTGCCAGTGCTAAAGCGAAATTCCAGATCTTAATTATAATTAATTATTTTTAGTCCTATGCATAGGTCGGAGTACAGACTAAAACGCTGGAATTTAAATTGTAAAATAAACGCGATAAAATCCGTAAAGTAATTTATTTAATAATGTATATAATATTCGGGCAAGCAATAGAAATAGTCATATTTCATGTCAATACTATATCTACTATTTACGGACCACAATTTTATGCACAACAAAAATAAGATAAAAAACAATATCCATATAATTTTATCATAAATCTATAGTTACGTTGCATAGAATTCAAACTATTTATATTTTGTATGTAGTAGATTTGTCGAAAAATTTATAGGGATCGCAATATGTGGACTCCCTAACACAGAATAAAGCTTGCCTACGTGCTTTTTATATTCACATAAAACATAATACAGAAATACGTTTTGTTTGTGCGAAAGCAAATCCTTTCCTTCTTTTTGATTTGAGATCTTTATGATATATTTAAAGCTTAAAACTATTAGCATAAAACATATTACATACGACATTTTGAGTAAATGAATATCTTAAAAGATAAGAGGGATTTTAAATGCGGGGGCTGAAATCACGAGGCAATTTCACTTTGTTACCCGCTTGTATTGCGTAAAATGGTTCACTTGTTTATATAATTTCTTTCATTTCCACTTTTCTTGTACGCAAACTTTCATCATTTAAAAATAAAACATACCGTTTACCGAAAATTAGTTTTTGTTGACATTATTCTAGTTTTGTCTGACATTTACAAAACACTGTTAAAATAAATATAGAGTTTACTTGAGTAGATGCAATTTTTTTACTGTTTTGTTCGTTGAGGTTTATTGTTAATGCCGCCATTTTTATCAGACAACAGGTTAACTATAACATGCTATTGAGGCTAGAGTGATCGATGGGTTGATTAACAAAACCTAATGTCGAGGTCTGATGGCGCATAATTGCATTTTGTTTTATTTTGGCGGTGGGTATTAATCACAATACGAAATTTATACAATATTAGACAATTGCGTTTTAGCGTTATTACAGTTACACAAGGCAAAACACTTTTAGGTTGCATAAAAATGGTTCACGGATTTAATAGACAGAGCGTCAAGTTTATATGGGGACTTCTTAGTCAAAGTGGAATGGTCAATATATCACTAAAAAAGTAACGGCCCCGGAAACGTAATCATCAGACTCTTTTTACTATCCTTCCGAATGGAGGAGGCACTCAACTTGGAACGTACTATATTTTTATAACGAAAACTAAACCTAAAAAAATGATCGAAAGAATAAGGAAAAAAAATAAAGACGCATAATACGTCTTTATTCTTCTACAATAAAGACTAAGGTTCTTAAGTACAGATTACTTCGCACATAAATAGATAGAACAATTTTTGAATTGCATTAACTTTTACAAACCCTTACACTGTATTACCTAAAGTGAGATTTCAATATGCCTCATTGCAATTCTTAACAATGTTTTACATTAAACTAATTACTCTAATTACTCTTAAAATATAGAAATATTCTGCTACGAATAGAGTACGGAGTCGGTCAGAAATAAAGGGCTACTGTACTACTCCTATAATATGCACGTCTTTGCCCGACGGTATAAACACTAATATTAAAGAACTAGCTTGGAAAATACTATATTTAAGTAACGATTAGATTTGGAAATTAAAAGAAAGCTTTTCTGTGTGAAATTACAAATATGATAAGTCTAAACATTATTTTATATGTATTGCTTGATCCATCAATTAAAAATATGGTTGCTAAATTGTTTCATATAATAACCTTTTGTTACGTGTCCGTTTGAATTGTCTCAAAATAAACAATGTCATTTACATTTTGATGAACTTTATGATTTTAATAAATTATATATATATAAATTTCTTTTTTCGACATGACGTCTTACTTTCTTAACATTTAAGCATTATAACTTTTGTACACGCACAATTAAAAATAGATAATGAAACAAAAAAGCAACTTTATTTAATCACTTACGGTATATAACATTCAAATCTAATGCATGCACAATTTTAAACCACCTCCGTGGCCTAGCGGGGTTGGCTCTTGTTTGAAAACTTGAGGTCATGGGTTCGAATCTCGCGGAAAAACTACTCGAATTTTGGTGATTTTTTGATGAATTAGGACAACATGTGTCGGATGGACATGACGGTTCCGGTTGTCAAGACATTCAAATACAGTATTTCATCTGTTTGGATTAGAAGGTTACCGCATGATAACTTGGGAAATGACAAGGTAAAATAAAGATGTGAAATTTTTTAAGTGAATATCCCATTATAGCTCCAATTTAAAATCAAGCAGATATTTTGACGGTTTTCATTATAAACATATCGCAATATAAGTGAATAACGACATGTTCTACTCACTACACTGTCTATCGATTTCTGCCATCAATTATAAGTCCCGAACTTATTCGGGAAGGCCGTTCTTTGTAGTTTGTTTGTGAGCAATTACGGATGATAAATTATTTAACTATAAATAGGCGCAGTAAACGTCCAACGAGTATATGTACTTTATATGACCTTTGCAAATAAACTGTACGCGAATACGATCGGTTTTAGCTTTTTTATTTCAAAATGTTGGACATATGTATTAGTTGTGTAAACATAATGGAATACTACACTTGACATTTACTTACCTCGAAGAAGGGGATTATTAACAGTTTGAGATATAGTAATATTGAAAGCGGATGACTATAAAGAACTGGAATTGCAAAATTACAGGGTTTAATTTGTTGAGTATAAAATAATATAGCCTTAATTATGTTATACTAGCATCGCCCCGCGGTTTTATCCGTGTGATGACTGTAAATTGTGATCAAAGTCACAAATAATATATTGGTAGGCCCTTTTTTTGGTTTGTGCTGGAATAGCTCGCCGATGGCGGAGCAAAAATTGAAAATGTTAAATGCGTTAAATTGATGGATCTTGTATCCCGTAAAGTGTCTGAAACGTCGGGATAACTGAAGATCAATCTTTTATAAAATAATTTGTAGTATTCGCATAAATACAAGAAAATATTTTATTTTAACTTCATAAAGATTAATTAAATAAACCAGTATTATTTTAGCCTCAATTTTAACCAATTTTAACCCAATATCAAACGAGTAAGCATTTACAAAGAGCTTTATAACATTATATCTGTCAATGCTAGGTAAAGCGGCTTGTTCTTTATTATGATGACTGTTAGTAGTCGTTTGCCTGTACAGACTATATAGTAAATGTATTCATGTTATTAAACTCCGAATGTTATTCCACAATTATCCGTGTAAAATTTGAGATTTATTTTACTTTTTGTTGCCCGCGACTCCATCCGCATAATACTATATTTTTTAATCAAAATGTAGCCTTAATTTCTTCCAGTTACATTAACAGTAAAAGTGCTTTCAAAATCTGACCAGCTATCCTAAAGATTAGCCTGAAAAAAAGACAGATAGACAAAATTACAAAAAAATGTTTTGCAATATGTATCAGAAATATATTGTACAATGTAAGCATTTAATACACAGTTATTTGATGTTACAAATAGACATTTCAATTATTTGTAGAGCTGGCAGTTTTAACTTACATTAGGAGTGA
Source organism: Lamproptera curius (assembly GCA_029286875.1). Classification (NCBI taxonomy): domain Eukaryota; kingdom Metazoa; phylum Arthropoda; class Insecta; order Lepidoptera; family Papilionidae; genus Lamproptera; species Lamproptera curius. Next base: position 11,630 of record JAGSMT010000418.1, on the reverse strand, counting down.
GTTTAAACGCTAAAGTAAAAAGGTGAACAACAAACATAAGCGACTTAATATTAGAGCAGTTTCTCAAAATCGTAATACAAAGCCTTATGAACATCTTTCTAATCTAAGTCTTTGGCTGCATACATTTACACATTTTGCAAATATTAAAAAAAATTACAGACCACTCGAGGCATACTTGCACCGCTTTACCGCGCGTGAGACGCTGGTGGACGACGCGTGGTCAGACTGTTAGAAACCGATAATTGGCTCGATTAAAAAAAGAAAATATATACGTACGTAAATACGTCTAAATTCGTGGATTAAATGACGCTCATTCGCTATTAACGCAATGCCCATTTGGTGACGACACAGCGTCAACTAGTTAACAGGCCATTGATGAGAAGTAGACGGTTCGGAGTGGGTAACGGGTGGCTCTTATTAGCGTCGATCTTAAACAGTCATATAATTTAAAAAATATTGTGTCTGAACGTAAAAATTCAAATTAAAGTTTTTGTGATTAACTTACTAAATAAACTACTAGCGCAATTAGCAACTAAAAAAAAAGCTCGACGACAGTCGTATATCCACACCCTACTAATTAGAATTTTTTGCTAGTTGGTTTAATTATAATATTTATTTGCTAAACTAAAACCAAAATATGTAAACCAAAGTATGTATGTATAAATGTAATAAAATAAATTAATAAAAATATAATGATGAGAGCAATCAAATTTAACTTAAAGGACAAAAACATATATTTATTAATTACATTTTAAGTAAATATGTAAACTCTATTTCTAAAATTAATTTTCCTAATTCATCGTCAATACGGGTCAAAGAAAATGTCAAAGTTCAAACCACGTTATTAATATATACAACCATTCTCATTAGCGTAATTATTCTACCTTATGTAACCTTTAACGGACTATCTTGTATTTGTTTACTTCCTATTATGTGTGTTTTATAGCATTACGAGACTAAAGATTTTGAGATGCGTTATTTATATTTTTGTCAGTAATGCAATATATCTTTCCGATTATTAAAAATAATATACAAGAATACTTAAATAACATTCCTTATTAACTTCGCATCGTTTAGTATCAAGCTTAATTATATAGTTAAAAATTGATTATTTGGACACATGTGCATATATTTATAATAGATCAACACACCAACATTGAAGTTATCTTTGAGGCAAATATTTTTTGAAAACTTTTTAACATCCACTAATCTATTTTTTCTTATTTTTTTATTTGTATACGAAGGCAGACGAACAGTTGGGCTACCTGATAGAAAAGGTCACCGACGCCCATTGACATCGACAATACCAATCACCTACACGCTGACTGCCGTGAGACAGAATGCTACCTCTGGATTACCCAATAAACATATAAATACATAAATGTGTATAAAGTGTAAGTGCAAAGTTTTTCGAATATTAAATAAAATTTCTAAAATAAGCAATAATTTAACCAGCAATTTTACTGTTGTAAAGGGGAACAATTGCTTATCGATCAAAGTACTTTTAAAACCTATGTTCGCCAAAATTATAGTTATGTATGAAATTGTCGTCATTTAACATTATCATCCATTATATGTTGGAATGTTTGTCAACGCATTGGTAGTTTTTTGATACTCCATTTGTTTGCTGTCATTCAAATATTTTTGCAAGGAAACAACAAAATCGACTACGATGCCCCGGAATGTAGGCAATCATTTCGGTTAAATTAACAGAATCTCTACTACTGTGGGTTTCAGTCAAGACATGAAACAGACATGACAAGAGCTACTTCCTTGACAAAATTAAGTTTAGCTAGTTGAAGTTTACCTCCACAGAAAACTGTTTAAATATCTATTCTTAAGAAATCCCATTATGACAAAAGCACCGCAGCTTTTAAAAGTGGGGAAATTAACAAAACTTTAAAGGTCTCATCAAAATATTTATATTTTTGCAAAATTAGAAAGTTGGAAGTATAAAATTTTTAATAAAAATTCCAATAGTTATTCGCAATAAATCGAGATACTGACATATTCAGTATAGCCTGACCGTAATCATGGACGCTGTAAATAGTCTGAAACGTCAAGAATAAAATATATTTTTATAATTCGAATTCAAAAATCTCAAAGAAAAGATTTATTTTATTCTTTAAAGATGGGACCATCGTTTTGTTTTAATAAAAATTACAATACAAAAAAAAATCAGTAAAGTGTATCTCTACCTAAGCCATAAAATATTTAAAAATTTTATCAAATTAATCTTTCCAAACTAATTTTATCAGAAGTTATTTTTAATAGTTGTATATCTTTTAAATAATCAATTTAATGATTTAATACGAATTTGAGTCATTAAAGGTATAACAAATTATTTGAGAATAATAAATCTTAATACAGACCAAAAACGTTTAACTTAAAATGATGGATGGAAAACAAAGGATTATGTAATAAAGGTAAACAGCAGACATTCTGGTTTATCTTTGCATAGAGCAATTCGAACTCAAACTTGCCGAAATAATGTTTAGGTTTTGCTAACACATATGGTGACTAACAGTTATAGACCACCAGTTATAGACAGAACGTTAAAAGAACGACCAACCGAGTGAAAGTTTATCCGCCTCATATTTAATAATTAAAATTATACTACCATGTTTCGCACAAGCGCCGACGACCAAACAAAGAACAAAACGACCTATCGTTTTAATATATCTAAAAATTTTGTAAAAAACTTTCCTGCCTCTCCTATATAAAGGTGGTTATCAAAGTATGCACTTAATTGTTTGTAATTAATTTTATTTTATTTTATTTTATTTCGGTAACAACAGTCATTACAAAAATATTACGCAGCTCATATTATTAATACGAAGGCAAAATAGTACTGAAGAAAAAGTACAAACAGTATAATATACTGTTTGCATTTTAGTTTCCTCGCGAGCTTATAAAAAAAAATCCACAATTTTATCATATCTTTGGTTACAATTTTTGATTAAGATTGGTCTCACGAATCCAAAATAAAGTAATTTGAGTGTACTGATTCTTGGACGATTTACTTAATTTATCAATGAAGCCTAGAGTTTTATAAGCATTTTTTTACGATCCAGGTGTAAGGAGAATGACATTTTAGTATTCATTATAACGTCATGATTTAGGCGTTATAATGAAGTATCGGCGTTATTTAGATAGTTTGTACGTTTGATGTTATAATCGTTAATTTTAATAAAATAATAATTTACGAGATATGTCGTAAAAAAACATTTGGCGTTTAAATACTAAAGAATTTATTACTAATAAATTTTCTTACAATAGTCAAGAAAAGTACATCGGTCTGTAATTAAACATATTCTTCTCTGAGCACTCACATTTTATTTACAGGATGCTGAGTGACGCTGAATGAAAAATGCTTGACTTCGGTACTTATAGGATTTTAGTCACCTTAATGGACTACGGTGAATAGCAGCATTTAAGAGTTTTTTTAATAATAGGTCATGAGTTAATTTATCAAATACCTTTAAAAGTTGGTGTAGATAACATGAACCTGAAGTTTACTCCATGGCTTGCAAAATCGAAATTATACAATATCGATATGGTATCGAATATTTGTATCGACGCAACGCGAATCCATGTCGGTTCTCAGAGAAAAGTCCTTATTAAATAACTTTACTTCTACTTTTCTTAATATTTTTTTAGATTTGTTTTCATATTTTTAATTAAAATAATTTTTGGTGACCTTATTTATCCCAGTCCTCTTAAATTTCGGACTCTGCCATTGGCGAGCTATTCCAGCAAACCACCAAAAATGGCTTACAAATATATTATTTAAGTTTAAAAACTTACCGTCATCACACGGGGCAATGCTAGTGTAACATAATTAAGGGTAAATTACATAACAAATTGAACAAAGTTACACAGTACATCATGTAAAAAACCCAAAGTACCTGTCGTAATTTTACAGCACCTGTTCTTTAGAGCCCTACACTTGTAATATTACTATATCGTTGATTTTTAATAATCCCTTTCTTCAAGGTAAGTAAATTTCAAGTATAATATTTCATAATGTTTACACAAATAATACAAAGATCCAAAATTTTGAAATAAACTGGCTAAAATCGTTCGCATTCTATTCATACTTTTTAAATTAAGTGATGTACTGCAAAATTATAAAATAGGAGCTTCTTTTACCTTTGTACTTGCTTCTAATTACTTGCAACGATCAAGTGTAGACATATACTCGTTTGAAGTTTACTAAGCCTATTTACAATTGAATAATTTTAATCAGTAACTGCTTAAAACAAACAACAAGAACAGCCTTTCGAATAAATTCGAAAATTAAGTGTGGCAGAAATCTATAGACAGTGTTGTGAATAGAACAATTTGTTATTATTTTATATTGCTATATATTTATAATAAGCATACATGAAAACAGTAAAATACGTTGTTTTCTGCTGGATTATTAAATTGGAATTATATACACGTCTAAATTTCTGCTTATCTTTCTTTTACCTAGCCATTTCCCAAATTATCACGTGGTGTGCTTCTAATCTATCCAAATGAATTTTTTGACAATAAATTTTAAGGCCCTGATTTCCTCTAACGACTGCCAAAGATGGTCTTGACAACCGAAACCGACTTTTTACATGTCCTGCCAACGCATTGTCATCTTACTTTTCAGACAATCGGATGATCGGTCTATATTGTTTTAATCAATCAAAAAACAAGGAAAATAAAAAGTTGTTTCCCCGCGGGATTCAAACCCATGTTCTAAAGTTTAGAAAAGAGCCAATATCACTAGGCCAAGGAGGCGATTTTAAAGTTTACTTGTATTGGATTACAATGTTATATACCATTAGTGATAAAATAAAGTAGCATTTTTGTTTCATTAACCATTTTTTAAATGTTGTATGTACAAAAATGATCATGCTTAAATCTAAAAAAGGTTACGCGCCATGTCGAAATACCTGACAAAATGGTGTTATTTTGTTAGATTAAGCAACCGTATTTTTTTTATTTTCAATATATAAATCAGCGAAAATATACGATTTAAAATGAAATTAATGTGCAGAGCTGGTCATATTTGTAATTTTATGTAAAGAAGCTCTTTTTTTATTTCCAAATCTAATAGCTCTTATATCTTTATAGTTTTCTCCAAGCTAGCTCTTCAATACCACTATTTATAGTGTCAGGCAAAGACGCACATTTTATGAGGGGTACTGCTTTATTTTGTATAGAAAAAAAAATAGATGTTTGACACTTTTAAATTAGCGAGTATTTAAACGTATTTTCCTTGATTTTAGAAAGATTCATATCGTTTCGTTTCGACCGAACTTCAATTGAAGTTGGGGCAGTTTTGTGTAGATTGCGTCGTTACCTGCGCCTGGCTTCCAAGTTCTAGCGCTTACAAACTTTGTAAGAGTTTTCGATGTTTAAACCCTTTCTTTTTGAACATGTTTTTCTATACTCACATTGCGCTGGTAATTGTAGAAGTTTGTGAGTAAAAGCCATCTAACAATCTTACCTTGCATCATGAAGTAAATAAAAAATTGTTTTGATTTTAACATTAAAAGATGTTGTTAATTGAGTATTTTCTACCTGTAATTTATCATTGTTGACCGACGGATGAACACGAGGTTTATTTTTCAGTTAAAGTTTTTTAACAGACTTCAACCAACAATGTGTCGTGTATTTATTTATGAACATATCTCAGAAACAATTTATATTCACAATATACTACGATTTTTATTATGTGCATAGGTATGTGTGAAGAAAAATTATCGTGTGATATTTTCAACAAAACGATACATGCTCCTGAGTATGTCGTAGAAAAATAAAGACGTGAAATATTGTACAACACAGTCTTCGATAATTTCTTTTGGTTTATTCATCGTTATACAAATATAATACTTTCCAAATTGAGTGCCTCCTTCATTCGGAAGGATGGTAAAAAGGTTCTGATGATTACGTTTCCGACGCCCCGCAAAAGGCGACCCAAGTAAGGAGCAGTCGTTAGTTTTTTTGACTTGACTAAGAAGTTTCTCATACACTTGACGCTCTATCTACTAGAACCCTGAACTAGTTTACATCCAACTCAAAAATGTGCTTTCTTTTTGTATCTAAAACTCAAATGTCTAATATTGTTTTAATTTCGAGTTGTGATAAAAATTCACCATCAAAATAGAACAAAATGCAATTTGGCGCTATCAGACCTTAAAATTAGATTTTTTTAATCAACCCATCATCAATCTAGGTTTTTATATTTTCGTTAACCTAATAGTCTGATTAAAATAGTTGCTAAAACAATAAACCTTAGTAAATAAGATAATATAAATGTGCATCTGCGAGGGTTAAATCTTTATTTATTTCAAAAGTGTTTTGTAATTGTCAGACAAAAGTAAAGTATTTTCATCATAAAACTAATCTTCTGTAAGCGGTTTAATTTTTCTATATGATGTAACTTTCTGTACAAGAAGGATGTAAATAAATTACTCAAAAAATTTATAAAGGCCCTCACACGCACAGAAAAAAATGGTGTATTTTATTGTAGAAAAATATTATGTTTTATTAATTTTGTTTTTTGTATGCTTATAAAAGGGTTTTTCGAATATGGGGAAACAAAATTTGCTTTTACAAAAAAGAGGATTGAAACAAATGAGTTTTATTAAATTATTTTTTTTTTTCCGGGTTTTAATATAAAAAATTTTGGATTTTTTCGGTTATTTTAAAAAATATTTATTCCGAGTTTCGGTTAAAAATTATTTTGGCCCCCGTGATCATGGATGCTGGAAAAATCCAAACGTGGGATAAATATTTTTTAAGTAACCGAAAAATCCGTAGTTTTAGTTCTATTGAGTTATGTTTTTGGAATAGGAAAAAGGTTGCAAACTTTTTTATCATGTTGGGAGTTCAATGTCGGTTTTATATATTTTTAACAATTTACCAAAATATACATAATTAAAATCCATAAGCGTAGGTGGTTAAAGATTCCTGAAACATTCTTGTCATTTTTTTAAAGTTTTGCTTTTTGTCCAATATTCTAATCAAATATAATTTTTTCAAATAGGCGTATATTTAGTTGTGTGCAAAATTTAAATATAAAATTAAAAACGCTTTTTTGGAAAACCCAAATTAAGTACTTTGTCAAGTTCTATGTTCGAAGATTAATTAATAAGAAACCAATCTTAATAATATTTAAAATATTTAAATATATATTTTAAGAAAATTTTCAAAGTTCCCAATCGTTGAAATAAGTAAACCAAAACAAACCGACCTCAAACCAAGTAACTCAAACTGTTTTGAAACCGAGTGACTAAATTTTCATCCTAATTATAGTTGTTATAGATTTTAAAATTGAAACTGTTTAAGTTTATGATATTTTTTTTATTTGACATTTCTGGTTTATAATATTAATAAATAATTTTGGCTGCGTTACGGAAAAATTTGGTTAATAGGGCACCGACCCTTCTTGGACTTTTTTTTTATATGCCCATTTTTATAATTTTATTTATTAAATGCCTTATATGATACTTATTGAAAGATAAAATGTAAAGGTCAAAAGGGAAACCCTAAAAGCATTTTTTCAATTCGTTAAAATTAATAAGGAAAAGAAGAAAATTAAGACTTATCGCCCAAACCCAATTCCCTTTTTTATTAACAAAAATCAACATATTTCACCATGATAAAAAGTAATTGGGCATTCCAAATTATTTATTTATTAATTTAAATAAACAAAACGTTTATACCGCTTCCCATTTAATGCCAAACAGAATAAAAATGGAATTCAAATTTAAAAGTACCAAGATTTAAACCTGTTTAAAAAAAAGAAACATATAATAAATTTTAGAAAATCTTAATTTCCATTTGATTTACGAGGAAACGAATTTCGATTGAATTTTTCGCCTAGGAATTAATATAAAAGAAAAGGGGTATTTTTTTACCTGGTTTAATTGTTCAATATTTCATAGCAAATGTTTATTTAAAAAATAATGTCCAAATATATTTTAAAATTTCGTGAATCCATATCGGTACCGAAAATGCTTTTTAATAAAGGGTAGCATTTTCAAAACTTTTTTTATTTTCTAATTTTGAATTTTTCGTTAAGCCTTTTTTTAATTTGGGAATAGGGAAAGAAGGTAAAAACCTTTTTGACCGATTTCCCAAAAAAGAAGGACGAATTTGGAGCGAATTTTAAGGGGTTACCTGTTGCTCCCCTCCCATGCTTCGATTTATTTTTTTTTTAATAATAATTAGCTGATTGATCCTATTCATTTTAAAATTTTTGATGGTTTTTATATATTTAAAAATAAAGAAAAAAAATTCAAAGACAGAACAATGTTCAAAACAACGCAACCCAAAACGACTCAAAAGGTCTAATAATTTATAAGTCTGGGAGGATATACTTGTTTTTAAGATTAACCCAAAATATTTTAATGAAACGTTTTTAATGTTATACATCAAATTTTTTGTTTTGACTTTTTCCAAATTGAATACCTAAAAGATGTTCACACATCAACAGTCTGGAACCATGTTGAAATAAAGCCCCCCCCTGAAAGGGGGGCGGACTATCCCACCACCTGGTTAGGGGGTTGGTGGGACCCCTATTTTTCGGTCATCCACCAGGATCGTCTTTACCAGAACACCAAGGCCAAGGGTTAAAAGATTTTAAAATTTTAATGCGGTAAAAGCGAAGTAAGTTTTCAAAAAGTTTGGGAGGGCCTTTCCGGTTAAAATGGTAATATTGTTTGAAGATATATTTTTAAAAATTTTAAAAATAATTTTAAATTTTAAAATTTTTTTAAACCTTTATTTAAAGTTTGATTGGTTGATTTTAACCAATTTTGGGAATTTGATTTTCCAATTAGGCCACATTTTAAACAAAAAACTAAAGAATATAAAATGTTACGGTTTAAAGATTTTTTAAATTAAAAATACAAAGGAAAATAAAAGTTCAATTTAAAACAGGGTTTAAAATTATATTGGATAAGACTTAAGGGTTTTTTAAAAGTTGTTAATTTAGAAAAAACCAAATTAATTTCCGTTATTAATGATTAATTTAATTTCTTTGTTCAATTTTTCTCTTTTGAACGTTAAATTAATAATCCGACCAGGAAACTGAAAACTTTAAGAACGACTTATATATTTTAATACATAATTTTTTTAAAATATTTCAAAGGAAAACTTAAGTGTTCCATAATTTTAAATAATAGTTAAAACCGCTCAATTTAAGCTTTAGTCTCTTTTATAAATTTACGGTAAAGAGATGAAGGTTTTATTCTTTAACAAACAAGGAAAAGGTGCTTGGGAAAATATTTGGGTAAAACATAAATATTCATTTAGAACTTATTATTTAGACTTTTCAAAAAAGGAAAATTATTTAAATAATATATTTTAGTTTTTAAACAAAGTAAAATTAGGTAACTTTTATTTTGAGAAATCAAAGTTTTATTTTTCAAACAATTATTATACTTAATATTTTTGTTTTCTGTGTCGAATCCTTCCTTAACGTTAATATCCCTTTCGTTATAGATAACAATTTTAAGAAACATTATAAATATGAAAAAGGCTTTAAAATCCCTTATTTATAAAACACAAAGATATTTTAATTTAGAACCTTTGTAATTAAGTTGGTTTTGATCAACGGTTTAAAAAACACAGTGATTTTTTAAGGGTTTAAATTTTCAGGTTTGAATGTTACCTCTGTTTTTGAACAAGTGTTATAAAAATTTTTTGGTTTTTAGTACAAATTTTAATGTATGTATAGTTATATACAAATAATTTAAAAATAAATTTAACAAAATATGTGACCGATTCAACTAAATATAACCATTTGCCAAAATTAGGGAAAACGTTTCTGAAAATAAAACACAAAATACCCCTTAAAAAAATTTTATTTTTCCCATATTTCTTTAAATGACCTTGAATATGTCCATTTCAATATAAACAAGATTTTTAAAAAACTTTGTTTTAAACATCATTATTCCCCTGGATTTATCGTTTTTTAAAAAAAACAATTAAATAATAATTTTCCGTTACATTTTTTGGAAATTTAATCCGTTTTGGATTTTTAAAATATTTTAATAAAATTATTAAAAAATGGGACCAAATGATATATATATTCATATATTTGAAAGAGGTCGGGGAAACAACCTTTTTGTTATTTTGTTTTTCTTTAGTGATAATTTGGGTACCCAAGTCGGAAATGAAGAAATCAATGGTCGAATGGACATGTAAAGTTGGTCCACCCACCAACTTTTGGATCATCGTGGTGGATAAAAAGAAACCCCCAATAGGTGGCGGGTTGGGGGAGGCCTATGTCCAGTAGTCAACAACAGGGGTTGTGATGAAAACATCATTTAAAAAAAAAAAAAAAAACAGAAGACTAGCCGGTAAAATAAAAAAAGATTTTAATTGATTATGGATGAACCATTTATTTTTCCCTCTTCCTCGAGTATGTAAAAATTAAATGGGCGCCTGCGTTTTCCTAAAAAACTTCCTCAAACCCGTTCGTCACCTATTACATTTTAAAATTATATTTTTAATAGAGCCAATCCAAGGATTTAATTTCACATTTTCCTATAAAAACATTCGTCCTTTTAGTATTGGGCCATATTTTACCAAAAAATTATTTTTTTAGCTATTAAACCATTTCATTCCTTCCTTTAATTCAAGATGGCCCTCATGTTATTAAATTGGGTCATTAAATCAAAGCAAATGAGTCAATTCCAATGGTTTGCAGATGGTATCGTAATTTAAAAGACCTGGATTTATAAACACAAGTACATGAAGATTATACACCAAATGTGTATGCAAAATATTTCATGTTTTTCCCAAATATTCAGTTTTATATACTAGAACTTAAAAATAATAACTATAGATACTATAAATTTAAATCTTTATTTAAATTTAAATTAAACATATAATAATTATATTTAACTTTACGAATGCATTTGAAAATCCAAACAAGTTTTTTATAGGTTAATCCCACCATTGTGATGACCATGCCATACCTAAAAAGTTTCCAGGTTGTCAAAAGCATGATTGGTAGTCAAGGAAGGCATTGTCTGTGACCTCAAATAAATTTTCCCTTAAGGGGAAATCCTGTCATGTCGGAAAACTATTATTCGCTAAATCGATCAAAAAAACTTCAAAATCTAGATTGGCCGCATGTCCCAATATTTCCATTTAAAGTTTTATTTACTTTTTTTTTCATACTTTTTGGCCTTTCATTTTTATAAATTGGACTTGTGGTGTAAAAAATTGAAACGGTAAAAATTTTTAATAATGAATAACCCAACAATTTTAAGGATTACAGGAAGTTTGAAGAAAAGTAGATTTGGATGTAAAAATAAAATTTTGATATATTTCACGGCTTTTTTAAAATCCAAAACGGTACTTACTTAAAAAAAGAGCAGTTTTTGTAAAAGTCGAAGACGATGAGTAAGAAAGCTGAGTTGGGGACATTGCAAACCCCACATAAAAAAAATTCATCACTATCATCAGTATATAATTCCACTGCCGGGACATAGGCTCCCCAATAACCCCTATCCATTAGGGGTTTACCATCCCACCACGCTGGTCCAATGTTTGGGGTGACTGACTTTTTACATGCATCACGCATGGATTCCCTTTTCTGAGAATTAGGTGAACCCAAATTTCTTAACTAAAAA